>JAQQPU010024037.1:0-12913 GCA_029168905.1 Artemia sp. Kazakhstan ARC1039 | reverse complement strand
TCTTAGTAGATTATTAATAATTTATGGTCACTTGGAAGCACTTGTGAACAGTGGTGTGATTGAAGTGAAATGGCATATTATGTATATGTCCCTGTATTGAATCTCGTTCAGAAAATGATGAAAATGAGGGTATTCCAAAGAACATTATAGTGGATACCGCTGTGAAGTTTTTTAGTAAGGAGAATATTACAATTGCTGCTAAGTTTTTGACGGATAAGGTTGGTTTGGAGATTTCCAAGGAGCGGAGAACAGCCGTGCCGGTTTCACTAGTTGTTGAGGATATTCTAGAGGCTCTAAAAATAAGGGATGCTGCCGACAAGCTTAAACTCGGTTTCATAAATTGCGATCCTGCTGAAGTTCATAGTATCCATTACCAAGCAGCAACTAAACCGGCCTTTATATTGGGTAACTGCAGTGAAAAACTAAATTATCTTCTCGAACGTTCTTCATACTCCATATACAAAGCTGCCTGGTTTAAACCCTCTAAATCTGTGCCAAATCTGATCAATTTGAACCCCCTCACCCCAGAGGTGCTTAAAGTGTGTTCAAGTCAAAAGAATTTGCTTGACTCCATTAGTACCACTGGGAGAATTCACAAGGCCGTTATCTCTAAGCATGCTCTTACTATATATACAAAATCTGCCGAGGACACAAAGACAATTGTTACACCCGATAGAAACTGCGAAAGTGGAGATGTTTGAAGCTATTCCAAACTTGAGTGATGCTTACAGATTTTGTGATAGCTTATCTGTCAAACTGACTTTCAAAGAGAAACAATCTGTCGATCAGGCTATCGAGTGGGCTGTCACCGTTGGATATACTCACCTAAAGGTAGTTTCTTTTGTTTTAATGAAGAAACTACACGAACAACGACTTTTATTTTCTGTTTTAGGCACTTCAAAACCTCCACTCAGGAAGGCCATACTAAAACATGGTGTTGATAAAGATTTCATTAATCTAATATCTGAACTTCTTTTAAATTTAACTGAGGGCAAAGTACACTTGCCAGAAGGTGTTAGACAGCAGACAAAGCAACATCGTTCCACTTGATGTGCCTTGGCTTGCAAAAACAATGGAACAATTTTTAAAATAAAATATCTCCTTCAAGCGGGAGGTAGCTTATTTATACTTTTACTGCCAATAATTGCAAGACTTGTAAACAGTGATGGCTAAACCCTATAAATTGACACCATTTGAATGTGTCCTCTCGCCCGTGGAACATTTTGAAGATAATCTAAGCAAATTCATTAATGATGAGAATATTGCCGATGATAAAAAGCTAGTTTTACTTCAAGATGCATTGCGCCATATGGACAAACATAGACCTTATCGTGAACGATCCACCGCCATCGTCATAGATACCCCTAAACAGGAAACATCTCCTCAAGATTCTATACAATCAAAGGAGAAGGAATTGAATTCCCTAAAATTGAATTCCATAGGAATTGAATTTTCTATTGAGAAAAAAGTAAAAGAGTATTAACATATCTCATGTTGGAGAGCAGTGAACATCAAGTTCAAGTTGATAGCAAAGGGAACCGAATTATAATTCAGGGAAAAATTTATAATCTAGTTGATTTAATTTGTGATATGGTGACGAATCGTAAAGGACTTTTATCAATTGACAATAATCTATACTCCTTTCTAAATGCATCAAACTTCCCCAAAAGTCTTATTGGCAATACGCAAATTCTAAAGAAACTAAAAGAATATAGTCCTCAAACAACGCCAACACCACCATTTAAAAAAGAAGAAGATTCAATCTTGGAAAATCCTTGCGTCAGCAGCAGCAGCAGCAATGATTTTATAACAACAGTGACTGCAAGAAAAGAGCGACGACGAACTGATTCACCCTCCAGTTCGCAAAGGGGGAGTGGATATTACGCTACGTGTTTGCGTTCAAAATGGTTGGAGCTCTGAAACATGTTTATGAAGATATTGGTGAAGTAGGAAGACTTAGCTCCCCCACATCACTTTCTAAAGTTGCCTCTAACATAGATGGCAGCACATTAAAAAAAAGCAAAAGTGCATCTAGAAAAGAACCGAGTTACACACTGCATCGGATTCGCAGGCTTCGTGGTAAACAATATCGGGAAACTACAGCCTTTTCCCCTCTGCATATAATGCAAACTGATCTTTTAACTTTAGATACAATTCAATGACGTCACAATGCACCCTACAAATATATTCTAGTGGCAATCAGTGTCTTTAGTCGCTATGCCTATGCTATTCCATTGCAATCAAAGAGAGGTGTTGAAGTTGCTCATACTTTAGAAAGTATTCTTGAACAGAATTGCTATAGAAAATTCAATCGGATCGCAGTAGCGAACTTGTTCATCCTCAAACGCAAAAGGTTCTATTGAAATAGAATACAACACTCTGTCATAGTCAAATCCCAATAAAGGTTGCATTGGCTGAACGAGGGATAAGAACGATTCGTCTATTAATTTCAAGATATTTTACTTTGAAAAAGACTGCTGCTTTTATTCATAATTTGTTAAAATCATGCAAATCTACAACCAACGACCCCATCGATCCCTGTACACCTCAAGCCCTCGGGACGTTCATTGCAGTGAAAACACATTTGATGATTTTCTAAAGCAATATTCCAATTGTAGGGGTAGTGTCAATGAGAAGAAAAAGAAGAAATTCAATGTTGGTGATGCTGTTCGAATTAATAGAACCACCAATATTTTTTAAAAGGGGAATTATTTATAGAGCACTGTACTTTTTAAAGTGTCAAAAATCCTAAACGCTACATCCACGAAGTATCGACTGCGAGACACCTAAGATGATGAGATTCTCGGCGGTTATTATTAATATGAACTACAAAAAGTTAGAAAAACTAGTGAAATTTATCAAATTGAAAAGATATTAAAGAGTCGCGCTCCAAGGGGCAAGAGACAGTTGCTTGTTAACTGGCTAGGATACAACTCTGATTTTGTTTCTTGGATCAGTGTTGAAGATATTAACAATGCACAATGATTTCTATTTGACTTTCATGTCCAATATTTTTAATCTTCTTTACAATGACTTGAATAGCACAAGTGATTTTTGGACGAAACTTTCCCGTGCCACCAAATTTGACGGCGCATATGAAGTGGCTCTTGTCAATTGTATTTTCTAAAATACATATGACATCCTGAGAAAAGATCGCAAATATTATATAAAAATTAGACCCTATGATTGGCCGCCGCCACACTCAGGTTATCAAGAACAAATTAAAAAGATCAATTGAATGAATTATCCATATATTGAATTACCCTACGAAGAACTCACCTGTATGAATGATTTATTTCGTTCTATTAATAAAAGAATTTCCACTCGTAAAAAAGGAACTTTTCATTTCAACTATTCAAAGGAGGGGGGCAAGATCTACATTAGTTCACTCATTGCAAATGAAAAGATCATTATCAATGATAATCTGAGAGATGTTGTTGGCTTTAAGCTCAATATAATTAAATGTAAAAGTGCTGGAAAAACCAATTTTATTTTTGCTCACTATCCGCCAGCCTTCTCCACGGGCACTTGTATATTTTTCTATGCTTCATTTGTGGAAACATCCCGGTTTTGCAATAGCAATGTTCCCCTCCAACGAGTTCTTAACGAGAAACCAATCATGAAGGTATTCACCACTACAATATAAAGCATGTTAAGTACATCCGCGTAAACACTTTCTATTTGTAACTCTATCAGTTAACACTAAGAACTGAATTAGGTCACCCCCTGGCAATATCAAAAGGTTTGGCTGTGATTACATGCCATTTTCGACCCAATGTCCAACAACAACAAGATGTCTAATAGAAAAGTGGTATTCATTTGTCCTGATATTGACTGCAATGTTAATACCCTTGGCCCAAGAAAATTGGGCAATGGAATGAACTATTACAAAGGTCGCTTGTCAATGTCTGGCTATGGTCTTGGCAATTGGTTTGCTAAGCTGTTTTGCTCTGCACTACCTCTGGCTAGAAAATATATCGTACCAGCTGCGACAGATTTTGCGTCCTCTACACTACCCGATTGGAGCTCTGGAAGGGATTTACAAAAAAGTGTTTCGGAACATCTTAGGTCCAGTGCACAAACCCTTGGCGAGAGATTAAAATAAATTGGAAAAGTTTTAAAAAGGTCGAGAAAAAGTGCACCACTCATCAGTCTCCACTCAGGTCAGAAACGAAAGACATCACCCCTGTCAAAGAAAAGAAGGAAAAAGCCGACACGCACTGTAAACAGTAGAAGAAGAAGCCCCAGGGAGAGAATTGCTAGATCGAGACTAGATTCCTTTTCCTAAGATGTCACATATACTGCAAAAGGATTCCCAGCCTTCAATCACCTCCTTGTTGAATCTATTCAATGCAGACAATGTTGATGTGAGTGTAAAACATGGATAATATGAACAATTTTATCCACAGCAACCCCTCTCCGATAATATCCACTTTCCAATTTATTCCAATGAAGACTACTATATGGACATGTCTTCTATATTTATAGATTTACAAATAAAAGTCCGGAAATCCGATAATACATTGACAATTCTTGCCGATGGAATATCCTATGAAAATTGTATATTACTTAATTTATTTCGTCAAATCAGGGTCTGCATAAATGACGAGCTGGTGAGCACAAGCAACAATCTCTCAAACTATACAAGCTATATGTAACTCATGCTGATCATATTCAAGTCATACAAGGAGTTGAGAGGCACCTCCAATTGATATGAATATATTACTAATACTGATTGTACAGATGCACTTAAAAATGCTGCAACGAGTGAATTGCATCAAGTTGGAAAAATATATCATGAAATATTTACTATACCCCAATGGCTATCACCCAATATCAAAGTGGATATAAAATTGACGCTTACTCCATATAATTTCATATTGAGAAAAGAACTTGCTGTCAATCCTCATGTAACTCTCTCCCTCACGGCAATGCTACATGTACGCATAGAACAGATTATGAGTTCTGTTGCATTGGCAGTGGAAAAACTGAGAGCCAGTGGAAATAATATTAACCTACTTGTTACTCATACAATCACCAATCAGCTTCACCGATTCATCCTTTATCAATGGTGAAATTCCGTCAAAACTAGCCTTGGCATTTGTAAAAAGCGCTATTGCAATAGGATCGTAGACAGGATGCCCACATAAATTTGAAATGTTTGGGCTTTCATCTCTTGTCTGCAAAGTAAATGGAATCCCAATCTACAATCTATCTTTTAATAAATCCTACAGGACATTGTATGAGTTGACCATGCAAACCCTAGATCATGATTCACAACTATTTAAAAAATGGTATAACCGAAGAAATGTTTGCTAAAATACATGGTATCATTGTATTGGATTTTTCTGGCACCCGGGATATGAGTATAGTACGTACGGGGAGTGTGTGTTTAGAAAGTACATTTGCCGACCTATTAGTTGAGATTATCTTACTAATCTCGCTAAATCAATTCGAAACCTATTGGGAAGTAACTCCCGAAGGCAGTGTTAAACTAGACTTGGCACCATGAACACCAGTCAAATAATCAATGTATTTAATATGGACCCCTACGTGTCAAAATACAGATCCTATTGTCTGCCCTTGGACTTTCTTGCAAAAATTCAAAGTGCCAACAATACTCTAATTATTGCTAATAGCAATCCGTCGGCTATGCAGACATATAATTGTCTGCACAGATGGTTGTGCATCTTTCAAACAATGAAGACGATTGAACTTTTGATCCTCTTGGCCTACCCTATACATTCTACGCTCCACATCTCAGCAACTATATTGAGAATAGTAGGAAAACTATTTTACAAGCAGTTTTTCAACATTTATGTAGACAATCAACGTCTGAATGATTTTCTAGTGGAGAATATCCTCTCTGAACTGTAAAATATTGATTTCAGTGGCCTATGATTAAAGTGCTTAAAAAATGTATGTGAATTTTTTAATAAAAAATGAAAAATGTATATACAACAATGTCTTTTTTCTTTACTTCAGATTTCTTCTTCTTTGGTGTACAGGGAACTGTCGTGAACCACTAATGCTGGTAGATCATTTGAAATCACTGTATATTGATCTTGATTGGCTGCAAAGTCAGGGTCATATTTTCTACACTATAATGTAACTTCACTCTTGTCATATATTTTTGTATAGTCAATTATACTGTTTGCATTCATATTATGAAATTCACTTGTTTCAATCTGTCTATTTAAAGCAATATCACATACAGTGTTTTCAACTGGTGAATCACATTCGGTAACTGCCAAATAAAAATCACTAGGTTTATAGTCATAATAGGCAGGATCGTCACAACGATGACGTAGAAACCAAATTGTCTTGTTACTTCAACAGTTGAATCGTAGGCCTGATTCTTCCTCCCAAAATAATTTAAATCCAAGACCATACCAATCTCGTAGAAATAAACTAAAATCGCGTTTGGGATTCTTTCCAATCATATCGGGGTAAGTATTTTCCCACTGATCAAATTTGTCATAGTGAAAATTGGAGCACAGATGTTCTCTAGGCCGAGAGTCACAAAACTCTTCAAGAAATAATTACATCCTTTAATTTGCACTTCATATCCTCTATGTAATTTACAAGGATTGTATTATTTGAACTTTTCATTATTGTCATGAATAATTGTACAATTCTCACATGATGACTGTTGGAACCCTTGGTACCAGTTTTGTCAGATAAATGTCCCTCCCAGATTCAGTTCTTTGGGCTCCTTCATTATTTTCCTTCTTTAAATAATAAATATTAATTTTCCTATTATTTTCTTTGACGCCATTTTGGGTCCTTTTAACTGCATACGTGCTTAATTGACCACGAGGGAAAAAAGTGCGCAGTTAGGGAGATTGGCCAGTATGGGAGGAGCTCTGGGATTGGCCAGAAAGAGTTTTTACCATCCCTAGTAACCCCACCGCGTGCTGCGGCTAGCCCAAATCCATTTTTTAGTTAGTTCATTTTATACTCGTGACTGTGAAATATAGTAAGCCTTTTTCTATGTACTTTTTTTAACTTTTCAGCTTAGAGCGAATCTAAAAGAGTTAATTAGAAATCTTATCGGTAAACTTTGGCCTTAAATGTGGCCATAGACCATCCGATCCTGTTAGTATAAAGGAACCATTGGAGTAATCGCGGAAATCCTACTAATTTGGGGCCAAAGATGGATCGTCCCCCTCCAGTGGGTGGCATAGCAACTCTTTGCGTCATTTTTGCCTTTAAAAGTGTTGACCCCGCACAAAAAAACTCCAATAAGTGGTGGCAGCAAGTTAAGGTCCTATCAGTAAATCTGATAATTAAAAGAATTCTGCGCTTTCGAAGAGACAAGTAATTTATCCTATAAAAGTAGCCTATTGTGGTGGCATATAAAAAGACAAAATTACGCAATTAATTAATAAGAAGATCTATGATGGGCTATAGCCTTGTTAGACGAAAATAAAAAAGAATAACGTGAAATTAATGAGTTGAGTTTACAGTAGGGGAATCTCCGTATTTAAAAGTATTACAGGGTTTAAGGACAGATAAGAAAACGTTGAAAGTTGGGTTATTATTTGAGTGAAGTGGCGGACTTAGATATAATCTTCAGTGACGAAGGTTATAAGAGCATTGAGGACGGCAAATTAAGAGAATTTGTCAGTTTGAGTGCATATTGGACAAGGAAGGTGGGAAGCACCTGTCCTATTGAGTAATCTTCCCAGGATGATATTATATTTGGAATACGAGTATACAGGAGGGATACGTGATTTGTTTTACAGGGTAGTTCCCCTGTTTGAGTTTAGTCCAGCTAATTCACTAGTGAAATATTCGCGTGGTTTTTCTGATTATTTTCTTGTCCAACCCCTGTTAACTCGTTTTTTGGAGATTTATTTCACTCGCGTAAGACTGCTTGTTGTGAAAGAAGTCGTTATTCCCTAATGAAGTCTAGACATTCCGGATATTTGAAAAATTGTTGAATCTCATTACACGGAGCTGATAATTCACAATAGTAATTGCATACCATAATTTTTGCGTGACAGTTTTTGAACTTACCTAGATTGACTAATTGAATAAGAGTTAATATAATCAAACAGAAGTAGACGCAGTAAAATGAGGGGGTACGAAAAAAACTTAGGAAGGATATATGAAAAAACAAAACAAACTAACCCCTCAGAGGCTGTGCCAAATGAAGCGGAATTACGAATAAAAGAAAATACGGATAGAGATAGGACAGAGATAGAACAAATGTATTCAGAAAAGGAATTGAAAAGAAATAATGACATATGGAATTTTGAAATAATGTCGGACATAGATAAGATGAAATCAAGACCGAGAAGGGTGAGTGAAGCCCATAGAAAAAGTAGGAAAATAGAAAGAAAGGCTAATATGGAGGCCTTTGAGAGACAGCACCGAGAATATGAGGGGAAAATGCAGGCTGAGAAAAATGAAATTAAAAAGAATAGAAAACAGGACGAAAGGGCTAGAGTAGCCTATAAAGAAAGAGACATGAAAGAAAAGAAATGTAGAAGTGGAGAAGAAAATGCCCAGTTGGAGGCTTTTGAGAGAGATCAACCGAAAAAGTTCTGGCTTCCAGATGTATGGAGACCAACTAACCTTAAAAAGGCTAGCTATAGATTAAATAGTCGTTCTAAGATATTTAGCAACCAAGAGTTTCTAAAAAGAATCTTGTCTAAAGACATTAATCATAGCAATACGGAGCTTTGGTTAAGAGTAGCAGAGTTCAACGGAACTAGCAAGGTAGAAGATATTGCTTTGAAAATCCTTACGGAGGCTGATAAAAAGAGCTTAGAAATATATGAAGAAATTGTTAAGGAAAACGAAAGGAAGCGAATATACAACTTAGCACTGTTGTATATTCGAATGTACAAAACAGCACTTAGAGATAATTTTCAACCCTACGAAGAGTTAAATAAAAGGGTTGACAAAGTTCAGATGGAAATTATTGGTTGGGTTCTTCTATTAATTAAGAAAAATTCTAGACCACAAAAAGTATATACCTCTACTTTACATAAAATAGTAGAAGAGAAAATAGAGGAGGAAAGACAAGAACGCATAGAGACTGAAAGAAAAGCCAGAGAGCAAAAAGAGGAGGAAGATAGGAAACAAAGAGAGAAAGATAAAAGAGAAAAAGAGAAAGAAAGACAGGCCCGTAGGGAGACCGATAAAAAATATTACCAGTATGTTGCAAAAACAATTGACAGACTAATGAAAACTCGTTGGGGAAATTCGCAAAGTGACGTTTTATCACAGGTTACTTGTAGGCTGTCAGATAGCCATAATAATTTGTCCAAGAATCAAACGCGAGAAAAAGAAAATTACCAGACATTAAACACTTTTACGGGAAAACATGATACTTTGTTGACTGCGGGGGAAGGTAGACCGGCCCCAAAAAAAAAATGGGAAGGCTCTGCCGTCCTATCGGAAAAAAGAAATGCTTGATAGTCAAAATGATGAAAATCTGGTAAAAATTGATTTCTCGGAGCCTTTTTCTAAAAATTGCCAAAATAAAGAAAAGAAAGTAACCTATAAAAGATCAAATTTGGCTATAGCACATAATCAAGGAAATATTGACGAATTTTTGAAATCACATAAAATAGAAGGAAAATTAAACGGAAAAATGACCGAAATGGTAATTGATACAGGGAGTGAGCAAACTTTTGTGTGAATGGACCTAATTAAAAAGACGGAAATAGACCATAAAAATAATATTACAACAGTGTGTTATTATGAAGATAAGCACCAATGCCCGTCTGCTTGGGTAAGAATAAAAATTTCAAGGAACGACGGTACGGTCCAGAGAAAAACGATAAAAGTAGGCTTAGTACATACTCTAGCAGTGGATGTTTTAGTAGGAGGAGACTTTGGAGATATCGGAAATCGGAAATCCAAATTTCCAGAAAATGGAAAAATTGAGAACACTTTTAACGAGTGCGAGACGCCGAAAAAAATTTGCCAAAATGAAACTCTGATTGTACCAGAGAAAAATGAGACGAAATTTATTGTACGCGCTTTTCCTCGGAAAGTTCGAGAAATTTTAGTAGAATATGAAAAACCAAACGTCGGAGTTCAATTCCCATTTGATAAAGAACTATTTATTTCGGCGGTAAAAATAAAAAGAAGTAAAAGAGAGAAAAAAGATATTAAACGGAGATACAATAAAGAAATGCAGTCAAGGATGGACACTGAAGTCCAATTCAGATTTCATGACGATTTATTTAATGCTACTACAAAACAAAAGAAAACTAAGAGAGAGAAAAGAAAAATTAAACGGACCTACAATGAAATTATTTAGTCAAAGATAATGGATACTGGAGTCCAAATCAGATACAACGATAATTTATTATTTTGCGCGAATGACAAAATTGAGAAAAGTAGAGACGAAAAGAGGAATGCAAAAAAGAGACAAAATTTGGAGATTCAGCCTGCAGTAGGGAAAAATAAAATGTCGGATTGGCTTTGCCTTGAAAACATCGACAATAAGGGGGAAAAAGAGGTCAAAGACCCATGGGGAATAAAAGAAGATAATTACAAAAGAAAGATGAATGACCTACAACGGGTTGGGGGAATTTTGGGAAATATTGAATGGCGATTCGGATTGAAAAAACTTGGAAAGGAATCTGATATGGGTCTGATTAACTCAAAAGAGGATTTGTTCCTTTATGAGGGGGAGGAATCCCTTGGGGAATATCCCCTGCGGGAAGATTTTCAATATTATTTTTACCCCTCATCGCCGAGCATTATTCATTCGATTATTTTAGGAGATGGGACCCAGAGAAAAGTGATTCATGGTTCGCTCAAAATTTTACTTCATTTTCCTAAACCCTTATCATTTTCACAGGCCTGTGTATGTTCGGCCTTAGATTATTTGAAAGTATGCCAAGGGGCAATTTACTTTTTTTATCGAGATGTGGTTTTGTTTCCACAGATGGAAATTGAGAGGCTAGTGCAGCCAATTTTTCACGATGGCTGGCATCATCGAAAGTGCTAGAAACTGATTCTCTGCTCCTCTTAAATGTAAATTCGTGAGAGCGAGAAAATTTGTTGTTTTTGATTTGTGCTTTGCACAATGAATTCCTACGAATCTTGAGGACTTGGATTTTTAAAACCGAATGCGCATGTTAGACGATCTAGACCATGGTGGTCCTACAATGGAGACATGTCTAGGACGACGGATTATGTCGAGGACGACAGATCCAGAGCCAAGCAGAGGAAGCACAGGCATTGGTAGAAGAGAAGATACAAGTCTAATGATTTTGAGTTTAGTGTTATGATATTGTGTTTGAGTTTCCAGCCAATCCAACGGGGATGTGGGCCATTTATCTTAGGGGGGGAGGTGTTGGAACCCTTGGTCCCAGTTTTGTCAGATAAATGTCCCTTCAAGTTTCATTTCTTTGGGCCCCTTCATTATTTTTCTTCTTTAAATAATAAATATTAATTTTCCTATTATTTTCTTTGACGCCATTTTGGGTTCTTTTAACTGCGTACGTGCTTAATTGACCACGAGGGAAAAAAGTACGCAGTTAGGGGGATTGGCCAGTATGGGAGGAGCTCTGGGATTGGCTGGAAAGACTTTTTACCACCCCAAGTAACCCCACCGCGTACTGCGGCTAGCCCAAATCCTTTTTTTAGTTAGTTCATTTTATACTCGTGACTGTGAAATATAGTAAGCCTTTTTCTATGTACTCTTTTTAACTTTTCAGCTTAGAGCGAATCTAAAAGAGTTAATTAGAAATCTTATCGGTAAACTTTGGCTTTAAATGTGGCCATAGACCATCCAATCACGTTAGTATAAAGGAACTGTTGGAGTAATCACGGAAATCCCACTAATTTGGGGCCAAAGAGGGATCGTCCCCCTCCAGTAAGTGGCATAGCAACTCTTTGCGCCATTTTTGCCTTTAAAAGTGTTGACCCAGCACAAAGAACCTCCAATAATGACCAACTGCCAAGAATGTATATGCATAGTGGACATGTATAGAACATTTTTGGTTTTCGATGTCAACACTCTCACAGCTAAAACGAAACTGATCCTCGTTCGATAAATTCAGAGGGAGGAACGGTGAGAGGAGTAACTCTGTGACGCTACCTTTTTCAAATGGGGGGAGCCATCTACATTGAATCTATGGCAATGTTTTCAAAAGTATGTCCATGATATTATTCTTCTTTGTTCCAGTTAATATATCAATAAGTTGAGCATAAGCATTTGAGTCACATTGTAAAAGTTTCATACAATAGTCCAATGGGGGAGAATCAGTTTTCATTATATTGTCAAGTGTTATCTGTGAGAATATCTTTCGATGAAGGGATAACTCGAGAAATTCATAATCCAAAATCAAGTCACAAGATTCCCTTCGATGAAGGGATAACTCGAGAAATTCATAATCCAAAATCAAGTCACAAAATCCATAGTCACAAGATTCGATCTAATTCTCTTTTTCTCGAATTTATTCATTTTTTAATCCTATCACTCTCACTGCTGACCTTAGACTGACCATGATTCGTTCTACTTAATCAAACAAAAAGAAAGGGAACATTTTCGATTTCGAAGACATTTTATTTTATAATTACAACAATAGTAGTACACATGTAAAATTAGTGATGTAGCTTACTGTCTTCTATATGCTTCACTAATGTACTTAAAGCACTTTGAAGTCTATTCACATGTGCTATATCAACTTTTGCAGCGAAGCATAATTGATCCTACATTTTAAATTTGCTCAAGGATATCACACATCTTGCATATACATCATCCCATTCCAGATAAAGCCGTGATCCTCTCGTACTTTCTACCGCAATGCTTGGTGCTCTTGTATCCAAGTGAAGTTGCTACCAACTCCACTATCAACTTCTAATAGTGTAAACATTCCACTCATTATTACAAATATATCCTAATGATTAAAGTCAAACTGTTCTCACTCCTTGAATT
>JAQQPU010024034.1:0-12914 GCA_029168905.1 Artemia sp. Kazakhstan ARC1039 | reverse complement strand
TTCATAGAAAATAATCACAATCATACTATAACTTTTCCTATCTTCTATGGAAAAATTTAGAAGTGAACTTTAAATTTTTTATGTCTTGGGACTTTTCTTGTTCCGAGAAAATATTTGGAATAGAACTTTAAATTTGACTCTTTGAGAAAGGTCGGAATTGAATTTAAGAAAATTTAGAATTAAAGTGAAACTTTTTATCTTCATGGAAAATAATCACTATCATAGTATAACTTTTCCTATCTTCTACGGAAAAATTTAGAAGTGAACTTTAAATTTTTTATGTCTTGGTGAACTAAAAAGTGAAGAGTAAGCTTTTTATTTTCTCTGGTGAAATTAGAATTGAATTGTGTTCTTTGGTAAAATTCAGAAGAGAACTTGAACTTTTCTATCTTCTATGAAAAATTGAGCCTGCTAGTAGTATCATTATCTCTAAAGTTATTTTCTTACATCTCTGACCTTTTTAATAGATATTCTGAACGTTTGACGTTCTAGCATACCCTAAAAATAATGAACACTTAACAAAATAATGCATAAGATATTTTTAATGTAATAAGGACATGTAGAATATTGATATAAAAATATGTTAAATACATTATTATACATTATTAGTACACTTGCGCTTCACTTTCCGTCAATTCATCTTTATATTCATTGATGATATTGTCTGCTAATGTCCTGTTTATTCTGCCTGCGATTTCACTGTCTATTGTCACATTATTTTTACATAGATAGCAGTTTTGGCACATTGACATGATATGATTTATGATGTTGATGCAGCTGTATGCATGTCTTCTTTTTCCTTTTGCTTTCATTCGAATGCTAACACCGGAAGAATTGCGATACGATCTATCAACGGCTAACATGCTACCAGAACCATTAGCTAGAAGTTGTCCCTCTTCATCAACTATTATTTTTAAGTTGGCATTCTCTTTGACTACTAATTTCTCAGGTAATGTTACTCTTGCATATCCACCACTTGCATGATGGAAATTCTTGGGTACACCAAAGGAATTTAACTCCTCACTGTTATGACAACGTATGCATACATTTCCAATAAGATCTCCACTTGCACTCGTTTCATAGTTCAGGTATTTCTCCTTGTCAGCGTTCAACACAACAATGATTTTTTCATGTGCACATACTTTCGTCGAATAATTCATCTTCACTTTTTACAGATATGAATTGTGTGTTGATCCTTCCACTACGTAAAAAATACTGATTTAATGCATGCAATAAACTCGGTAGTGTCGATAACCTGCCATAGAGTACCAGTGGAAATGCCGCGTCGTGTCCATGAACAAGCACAGAGTACGATTGGTAGAGCCATAAGCATATTTCATGTCATTTTAAGATACGTAAAAAGTTAAAAAATACCATGTTAAAAAATTCAAGAAAGTATTTACGAATTGGGGAGGGGACTCTTTGAGGTTGGAAAATGGGTTTAGGAATGACATTATGAATGGAACTTGTTCAGAAAAGATATAATAAAGCCATAAAAAAGTATTAAAAAAAATGGAGAGGGGGCTCTTTGGGGGCCCGGGGAGGGCGTTTGGGGATAACATTTCGAAATTTTTACTTTTTAGTTTACTTTTTGCGGCGCACCCCTGCGGCGCATCCCTGCAGCGCCTCCCTGCGGCGCATCCCTGCGGCGCATCCCCTGCGGCGCTTCCTCTGACCCGTGGCGCACCCCCTGCGGCGCATCTCCATGTGGCGCTTTCCTGGCCCGCGGCGCTTCTCGGGCCCGGGGGACCTTTGAGGACCGGGGGAGGGCCTTTGGGGGGCGGGGGGTCCGTTGGGGGTATGGGGGACCCTTGAGAGCCGGGTGGTCCTTTGGGAGCCCGGGGGACCTTTGGGTACCGGGGGCTTCCTTCGGGGTTGGGGTTGGGGGATCGGAACCCTTTGGGGTTGGGGTAGAGGACCTCACAACACTGTTCAAATGAAACTTGTGTATTATAACGACCACAGAGTTTCACCCTCAAATCCTCTTCCAAAATCTCTTCAAAAATCTTTCGCAGAAATAATTCCATAACCTGTCTAAAACAGTTTCGCCCAAATAATCCCTAAACGTAATTCAGCGTGTTCCTATTGTTTTTGGCATCGCTGCGCTAATGCATTTCAAATTAATAAGAAACCTGATTCCCGCGCTAAAACAATTCATCGCTAAGATGTTTCTCGGAGAATTGTTTCCATGGCATTTGGTTATTAATATCCTTTGGAGTTCGACCAAAAGAGTTGTTTCCGAGGCAAAGACATTAATGACTTGGATCTATTCCTGGAGAAACGTTTCTAGGCGAAAATTTTTAAAGTCTGACAGATGATATCATTGGTTGATTGATCTGTCAAGAAAGGGGAATTAATTTGTTGTTTCTAAGGGGAATTATTGATTCACGATAGGTGAATTGAGGTCGACAGCACAGGTGTTCCAAGGTCGATGTTGTTGTTGTTGTAAGTGCACGCTCTCAGCGAATGTCAAGGTCGATGTTGTTGTTTTTTTAAATCGACCTTGGAAAAAGAGGTCATTGACCGATTACGCAATCTTTCTCCCTAGGGACTCTATGCCCATATATGGTGTGCTGTCACGAGTCAATAAGGCATTTCTACTGACACAATTACTAATGATTGAAAAAACAACAAATTTCGAACCAGGGGAGGAGCAAAGTACGACAGACCCCCTAGCCCTCTAAAATGATGATTATGGGTCAGACTCAGGCTAAGTGGGCTAAACCCGAAAGGAAAATTGAGAAGTATATCTGGAACAATGTGTTATGTAACCAAGTCAATAGCTTTTCAAATCTAAAAAAGCCAGTTATGGTGAGTTGAGTGTTTTAATGTAAAATAATCAAATACCTGTTTTTTCTTCACTGCCATGTTTCAACTTTCAGAAATATTTTATGTGCTCATAAGTCTCTATACCAGTTTAGACATAAAAGTCAAATTACTTGTAGGAAACTACAAATTACTTTTTTTGTTAAAGACAGCAGAAGAGAAAGGTCGTAAATTCAAAGCGAATTAACCCCTGAGAAAATCATTGTATAAAAGTATTTACGGGATCAATATCATTAGAGACAAGGTACAGGCAGCCTGTTGCTACGATTAAAACTGTACATGCTGGCTGAGAGTAAGTGGAATGACAGCAACCGATGAATGATTGATCCCGAGGACCGTTAGAGTAACGGTAAGGACATCTTTACCAACTGTTTTGATATAATTCATGGCGAGATTCCAAACAGCAGTAAAGTTCTCACCGATTGTGCAAAATGGGTGGAAGTCAAAATCCCAGCATAAATATTATACAGTATGGAAAATTCCTATACTCTCCATTAAAAAGTTTTGGGACACATTAGTCGCTAAACTTTCGCCAAGACTCCGCCTTTGCACTTGCGCAATGACAAATTTTTAGCGCATTGTGATGGGAATATAGTAGGCTTGTTGAAGCTATTGCTATGACGTTTAGGGAAACTTCCCAAACCGCGCGCCGTGATGTGTCCCATTTCTGGACCAAATTTGATAAATCCACAAGAAGATTTGTCAGAAAAATGATTACATACAAAATGCCTTAAATCTGATCATGCGATTCCTAACCAATAAGGTGCTAGGCACGTATCATCCCGGAAGATTCCATCCATGGAAAATTTACCCCTGTGGAAAATTCACTTCCACATTTCCAAAATTAAGCAGCCAAAGAGAAAATATGACAAATAAAAACAATAAAGAAATAATAAATTTTGGAATATTCTAACTATATTCGAAAACATGGGCAGAATTTATGGTGCGAAATACCCTATAGTAGTTATGGTATTTGGGTGAGATTGCTATTAAATTTACTTTATTTATGTTTTGTTCGCCGACTGAGACCGATTTTTTGATTTTATTGATTTTACATCAATAATTTCATCAGCGCATTCCGCTGATACAAAATTTGGGGCTGTGGGGTATCACTTCCTCCACAACTGGGAAGTTCAATATACAGCTATTAATAATTTTAAATTGATTGGCTATCTAAGAATTTTTAATCGATATCAACTTGGTCCTCCATGGGGAAAATCGTAGTTTGGTACCACAAAACGGTTGAAAGCGCCACTTTTCTGTGGCACAGTCTTTTTGGTTACTTGAAAGGGCTCTAGAACTATTATTCCCTTCGAATGCCCACTCTCACAATTGTCTCTGAATAACAATTCGATAGCATGGCCCCTGGGAAGAAAACAAATAAACACGCATCCATGATCTTATTTCTGGGGAAAAAAAGGCTAAATTGTGTATTTTTGTAGAGAGGTGCTTGAAACCTCCATTGTTTGATTCTTAAATATGCAGAATTTAATGGTGTGATTTTCATTTATCTGATTTGCCTTATCGGAGGTATTTTCCCATTATATGGAAATCATGCAAATTTAAACTGGCTTGTAGCGTTTGATGTAATATTAAACTTAATAAACTTTATATAATTCGAATCAGCATTAAAAGCTAACTATCATGGGCATTAAATGTTATCGAGTTTCATTTTCAGATTTTTAGTTACTATTGACCCAAATCTGTCCTTATTTACAGTCCTTTACTTATCACGAACTGTTTGATTGTGCACCATATCTTCCATATGTCTTTTGGAATGCAGGTAGATTATTCCAGAATCCATTATTTTCTTCGTTCTTTTTATTTGTGTTGACCTCCCTTTGGCAGCTCAATTTTACACGTTGGGAGAATTTTTCAGCGGAAAATTTTCAGGGGGTGTGTGTATTTTCTGATTATAAGTATGCCAGACCCCAAACGGTAAAGATATTTTTTGGCAAGAATGTTTTCACTAAGTTTGCGCTTAGTTGTGGTCGAAAATTAACAAACAAAAAAAAATGTCATGGAGGTTCAGAGCGAAGTTAAGCTTGGAAAAACCAAAAAGATTATTCATGTAAATTATTATTCTATAAATTATTTGAATAATTTCTTGTCGTGGGTTTATTGTAGCACTATACTTATCTATAAAAACTCGTTGTTTAGAAAAACAGTATCTTTAAACTAATTGAACGAAGATGTCATCTTGGCCGTTCAGAGTTCAAAGTTCAGAGATTTATTCACCAATAAATACAAAATGGAAATACAATACCCTTATTCCCCTCCAAAGACTCCATAGCCAGGGATACAAGGGGGGTACAAAAAAAACACAATATGTGCAACAACAAAAAAAAGAACAATAGCCAAATAACATACCAGATTAAACAGAGAACATACCTGAGGCCTTGGAGTCAAAGCACAGAGAAGACAACCATACACCATGATATAAACACTCAGGGGGCATCAACTATTCAAAAGAAAAGGAAAAAAACATTTTTTTTTTTAAATAAAACCAACAAACAAAATGAAATGCTATTTCGTATGATTCTTAACTAAATGGTCCTTAAGAATCCTTTTAAAAGTCCCAAACGAGTGGCATCTCTGTACTGAAAAACGCAGGGAATTCCAGACCTGTTGACCAGCAATGAGATGATTGAAATCCGATTGCATAGTAAGGGTAGGAGGAATGCAGATATTAAATGAAGAACCAAGGTTCTTTGTCAAAGTAAAATCAATAAAAAAAAACCTGGATCAGATTTTAATACCTTTAGTCTCTATCAGCACAATAAAATAAGGGATTTCTTGGGGAGATTTAGGTTTTGGCTCTGATGTTAGCCCCAAAAATAAAATGAGTCGCAGATCTTTCCATATTAGCCATTTACTCTTTCTCAGCTTGTTTGAACTCTATAAAATATAAAATACTAAAATGAAATTTTGTATTTTTTTTCAACACAGTGGTGGTATATTTTGTGTCCTAACTCAAAAATTAATTATAGTTTTCTTTAAATATATGGGATGACACAGCGTTCTTTCTGGTTTAAATGTTCAACAGAAAAAAATAGGTAAATAATAGTACAGTCAATATAAGGTTTGACCGCAAACAAATTGCAACAGAAATGATTTTTACACCATCTTGTAGAGAAAAAAAACTGTACAACATATCAAAAGTTGAGAAACCTAGCGGGGTGCAAAATTAGTGTTTTTTAGCTTTTGTGTTTTATTTTTCGTTTTTAAGCCTAAATTTTTGATTTTCTCAAGGCTTAGAGTTTACTTGATGGGAAACACATTTCTGATGTAGTTTTATGTGCTGAACTCGAATATTACATCAGATTTAAGATACGGTGAATCAAAAGTGTTTCACATTCATCACCATTCACGAAGTTCGCGATTCTATTATAACATAGTCGTTTGACCACATTTCTTGAGTAGTTTTATGCGATGAACTCGAATATCACATCAGATCAAGGATATGTTCAACCGACAGTGTTTCACATTCATCACCAAAAGGTTTCTTCAAAATAATCAATCATCTCTTAATGAATTAACTGACTAAAAATCGCAGGTAACAAAAATCACATTGGTAAAAGGCAGGCAACTTTTCAAATGACTTGCGACATTAATCACTGGCAGTGTAGTTTGAAACTTCGTCGTCGAGATCGTCGATGAGATCCTCTGATTTGGGAGAATTATCACATTCTGCTCCCTGAAAAGTTTTGCTCGCGAGAGTGCAAGACATGCCGTTTCTGACACAAGTGCACCGAGCAGAGGTGCAGTTTGAACGGCAGGAACACTTAACAATCTGAAGAAGTTGGGGAGGTGCTGGGGGTAGGTCCGTCATCACAGGGTATAATGTACCATTTCGGTCCTTCCAGCCCCACTCTTGAGGGTCCAATTCTAGATTACGGTCGTCATTCCAGGCGTGTACCTGAAAGTAAACTCTATAGCTGTGAAATGCTGCAGAGTTGGATGTGGGAGGTAGCTGCTCTGGGTGAACAAAAGCCGTTGCTGTGACGAGCTTTCTTTCAAAGAACTGCTTTCAAAGCTCGTTCAGATTTCCCCCCTTCTTTCCACCATATATTATAAGAAGTGCGTCTTCTCCGGCTTCCTTGACTTCGATTTTTGTTGCTGCCTTCTTCATAAAGACCTTGGCAGATGCTCGAAAACTTTCGTCTTCTATCACTTTTTTCAGTGTAAGACCTTTTCCGATGTTGTGGACACGTGATGTAGAATCACACCCAAGGAATGCATGAGCAAAGAGGATCAGACCACATAATTCTTGGCCTAATCTTTTTTTCATTTCATGAACATCCCAGCACCTTCGCTCTTTATTTTTCTTTGGCTCTGGGGCGAAGTACACCTTGTTAGTGGAGACATCACAGTGGTAGCAGAGAAGGACCAGAAGATCCGTATCTTCTCCAATAACGGCAGTTACCTTCTGTTTAGCTGATTCGATAGCAGCTTTTACAATAGGCAGGTCTGCGTCACTGGGGGCTTGGACTACAAAATAGCCTTTTTGCCGGAGATGAACTGCAAGCGCACTAATGAGTCTTGACTTTTTTTTCTTGTTCCCGAGAAATTATTCTTTCTTAACTTTCAGACGCATGTCATTCGTGAAGAAAACCTCGCGACCAACCGTTCGATTACGATACGAATGGGCCATATCTTTGATGGAAGGTCCACTATCATACCCATCGAAAACAACAGTTGCGCCAGGGTACTTCCGCAAAATATACAGAGAGTAGCTCTGTATGACACTCGCATACGTGTCATTTCTTATCTATGGGACTCGGTGCAATAGAGATCCGCCGTCAAGTACGTAGTGTGTCCCGTCGTTCAGCACACACGGAATTTCTTCGAGTTTGTATGCAAGTGCACTGGCCTTGGCGAATTCGGCCTTGTTCGGCACTCTCGGCATAAATGAGCTGTCAAACAGAGCAGCGTGATACGAACAAAGTTCATACCGGAAGCACTCTGATTCAGGAAGTCTTTTCCTTTTGGCTAACGCAATGAAGCGTTGGAATAGCAAAGCTGAATCCAGCCGCTTGCAATCTCCTCCAGCTGTTTGCTTTGTTGTTATCTTGACTGCCTGTTCCTTTCTTCGGAATACAAAATCCTTCGCCACTTTTCCAGTCATAGCATCAAGGATTTTCAGCCCGACAGCCTTCGCACAGTCAACGTTTGCAGATTCATATGCAGTCAAACAGGTAGCAATGCTTCTAAGCTGGGTATCCCCTCCGAATGGTGAGCCATTTTCAAAGTACGTGACCATCGCCTGCGTATCCTTGAAGTCTCGTTCTTGTCTGGGGCCTGCGTTCTCCTTGTGCTGCTCGCTTGTCCCATAGAGAATTTGCGTCAGATCTTCCATTAGGAGGTTAACAGCAGAGCAGGTTGGGCGTGCTAAAACCCACAGCAACCTCTGGGTTTCAGTCATGCCCGTACCCATAGTCAGTCCGCCTGCTGTTTTCAACGAGCGCATAAGCTCTTGTTCAAAAACTAGATCCGTCGACAAGCCAGCCCAATAGCGATCAGATCGTCTGACGACGTGCATTCCTTGTTGGAATGAACTATGAACAGTTGGATGGGTTTCTTCAAGCTTCACCATCTTCTGAAGGTATATTCGGCACGATTTGGCATAGTTGTTGTGACCACAGGCCGCAAGAAAAGGTAGCATTTCAGACACAGACTTTAGGTGTAAGTCCCAAAGCCCCATCCGCTCAGCTTTGATGAAAGAACGAAGTATCCCAACCATATTCATAAGCTGAAACCACAGCTTTGAAGTTCTGTGCTGAGACAGATTAAGTATCTTCTGGTCGACGAAACCTTTGATCCGCTTGAGTGCAGGATTTTCTTTAACCTCCGTTATTGTTGCCTCTCCTCATTAGCTTGTTGTATAGTGTTTTAAGGTCTGCAACTTCTTTGGTGCCTAACTTTGTTTCAGGTTCTGAACAGGGATCATCGTCAAATAACTCGGAGAGCTGCACGGCATGTAGAGCACTATCAACTAGCAAGAGACCTCGAACAGCTCGTGAAATAGCCTTTCCACTTAGGAGATGGGGAACAGTGTTTGGGGCATATGCAAGTTCCAGGACTTCGCGGAGACCGGATCCTTCCATTGTGTATCCTATGCATCCAATAAAGTTCATGGTTGTGTGAAACCCACCGAGTTTCAGAACTACTGCTGAGAGCTCACTTCCTGGTTCAGAAGCCTCAACCATTTTCATAGCTTTCCACCACAATGGCTGATCGAAGGTCACGACTGGGGCGAATCCATGGCGTTTAGCTTGGTCTGCGATGAACATCAAGGTAGAGTACACACTGGTGTCATCAGTGGCAGACAGATGAATCATCGGGAGAAATATTACAGACGCTTTCCCCAGATGGTTTCCAACCATGACAGTCTGATGTGTCCCATTCCATCCCGGCCTTGGAGTCTTCAGATACCACGACGAAAGCCAGAGAGTATCGAGACTAGCACTGGGATCCAGTGCAGTGAAGTCAGGAATACGAACGTATCTGATTTTTGAAAGAACACTGTCGTCACATCTGACATGAAGCACACGGATTTTGTATGCGTCTCTTATGTCTGCCGCTGACGGACTTGTTCGGGGAATTTTCCTCGGCAAATACTTGGGCACGGGGGTTATTGAGGCTATGATCCCCATGCCATGGAAGGTGTTCCTGCCGTCAATGGTGCAAATGTCATGGTCAACGTTGTCAGCGATGTGGTGGATGAATCCCTGAGACATCATTCCATCCGGGTCAGTTACTGCATGGACCGCTGAACTTCTTTCAAACATCGTTACTTCTGAGTATGAAGAACAAAGCCCAAGTGAGTTTAAAGTGTCAATGAGGTATCGCGATGAAAAATGGTGGTGCATTTGGACACCAAGACCTAATTGCAATGGTGCGATCAGCACTCGCGGTCGAATTGCTTGGACAATGGCATGGCCGATCGTAGCAATTTTCAGATCTAAGCTATTCCCAACAAAAAGTTCACGAAACACAATTCTGAGACTGTCAGGTACAAACTCTAGAGCATCAGAAACTGACGACACCCTTTCTAAAAAGTCATAACTTTCTTTGTTCGTCGGAATATCTTTTACGTCGCTTTTCATCAGCTTTGCTGCAGCAATCAGAATTTGTTCTTTTTGCTCCTTCAAATCTCCAGATTTCGACTTGGCATAATACTGTTGCAGAATATCTGCCGCATTTTCTCTAAGAGTAACAACATCTGGTTTGCCGTTTACAGTTGAAAAGACAATTCGAGATCCAAAGTGCTCGACGACCTTCTTCTTCATGTAAACCTTACTTTAAGGTTTCAGATCTCCATACAGATTCTCGCGCATCTTTTCAACTAATTCACTAATCGTTATTTGCTCCTCATCATTCACTTCTAAGTACACCATAGCCTTTAAAAATGCTTCTGTTTTGACATCATCTTCTGGCCTGCCAGATCTCCTTTTCTTACGCTCAGGCTCGTTGCCACTTGCATCGAATTTGCTCGGACGAGCACGCATTGTTCGAAAATTTGTACTGCAGATCTGATGGTAAACTGCATCAGCTGCATGGAGATCTAACACTGTGCATATTCTGCGAAACACTTCAACTGCCCATTCGCCACTTCTCATTTCACAGATTTCTTTTAGTTTTTCATCGACGTCGACTGTTCGGAAGGAAAAGATCTCACGGTTTTTCCTGTGTTTGGCCGGAAAGTCGATTACCATCCCACAAAAAAAAGCAGCAGTCCTTAAACATGAATGTGGAAGTGTCAGATCTTAGATCACACTTTTCGGACGAGATCTGTGCAAGCCACTCATCTTTACGATTTTTGTTGTCCCTTTCGATGTAGAATCGGTGGTTGTAATTCCGTCTGCAAACGATGTGGGTTTTTCTCCAGCATTTGCAACGAGGGTGGTTTTCCGCAAGCGACTGGACCCATTGATAGCGGCAGCCCCAGTCTCTGTGAGTGTAGTATACTCAGCTTCTTCGTCAATCTCTTTGAGACATATCAAACAGCGCTCGTTTTCAGTCGCCATAGACCTGGAATAGAAATACAGGCAGAGGTTTAAACCTATGTTTGCAAAGTGCCATCTCGTCGTCTGATCATCTTATTAATCTTTACTCAGAAGATGACGCTGTACAAAAAAAAAGAAAATGTCTGTAACCTTTTATTGTAATAGAAATCGGCTTCAGTTTAATTAGTTGTTTCTTACTATCAGTAGTAGGCTGTTCTGCATTGCAAGTAGGAAATTTACTCACCTACGCTGTACTCTCAAATTCACAAGATGCTCTTCTGCCGGTCATATTCTGCATCCTTCGTTTGTCCGCCAGTATTTTAAGGTTTTTTTTTTAACGTCTCTCGTTCAAATGTAAATCCTTTTATCAATATTTCTTTTTATTCTTTCGTGAAAAATTATTTTCTTTTAATTTGTCGATTATCTGTGGGGGGCTCAGCCTCCCTTGTCTCCCAAGTTAATTATTCGCGTGATTTATTGATTATTAAATTTTATTATCTATTTTTATCCGACTATGCACAGATCAGATAAAAATTTTCTCCTTACGATTTTTATATATAGCCTCTGTAACTACAATAGGCTACTTTTGTAGGCTAAATTACCCTGTCTCTTTGAAAGCGCGGAATTCTTTAATTATCAGATTTACTGATAGGACCTTAACTTGCTGCCACCACTTATTGGAGGTTCTTTGTGCGGGGTCACCACTTTTAAAGGCAAAAATGGCGCAAAGAGTTGCTATGCCACTTACTGGAGGGGGGACGGTCCCTCTTTGGCCCCAAATTAGTGGGATTTCCGCGGTTACTCCAACGGTTCCTTTATACTAACGTGATCGGGTGGTCTATGGCCACATTTAAAGCCAAAGTTTACCGATAAGATTTTCTAATTAACCCTTTAGTCTCGGCCTAAGCTGAAAAGTAAAATAGGTACATAGAAAAATTCTTACTATATTTTCAGTTACACGTATAAAAAGAACTGAACTGAAAAAGGACAAATTTTCCCAGCCCGCTAACCGCAGCATGCGGTGGGGGTTACTAGGGGTGGTAAATGAATCTTTCCAGCCAATCCCAGGGCTCCTAATATACTGGCCAATCTCCCTAACTGCGCACTTTTTCCCTCGTGGTGAATTAAACACGCACGCAGATAAGAGGACCCAAAATGGCGTAAAAAATAATAGGAAAATTAACATTTATTACTTAAAGAAGGAAAATAATGAAGGGGCCCAAAGAAATGAATCTGGGAGGGACATTTATCTGACAAAACTGGGACCAAGGGTTCCAACACCGACCTTAGCGATATACGCTACGAAATTTTCCGCTAGATGGCCGTATATGCTGTTAAACCTTAATGACGACAATCTTAGAATGTACGGAACTTTCCAAAAATATAGTATTAAGTCGATAGGGCGACGTTATTCCTGACTTCATTCGCCCCAAAGGACGAAAAAAGGGAAATATGGCCACGAAATGCGAATTTCTTGTTTGGTGATGAATGTGAAACACTAACGGTGGGACATAACTTGTATCTCATGTGATATTCGAATTCAGCACACAAAACTAGTTCAGAAACATGTCTCCCCTTGAAGTAAATGCTAAGCTCTAGGATAACGGAAAATTTCCGCTAAAAACAACAAAAAACAAATGGAAAACGCTAAAAAACACTTATTTTGCACCCCGCTGGGTTTCTCAACTTTTGATATGTTGTACAGTTTTTTTTCTCTACAAGATGGTGTAAAAATCATTTCTGTTGCAATTTGTTTGCGGTCGAGTCCTATTTGACGCTAGATTGACTGTACTATAAAGACAGATCGTAAGTTACAAATTCGATCTCCTTTTTCTTGAAAGTGCGTAATAAATGCTTGAATAATCTTACGCAATGCGAGCAAAAAATAAATCATAAATTTTACAGAAGTAATAACCACTACGATTTTTCAAAGGACCAGCACTTCAAAATTTTACCTAATCAAACAGTTCGTGGTAACGAACTGTAAGTAAGGAGCGACCCGGCTCAATGGTAACCGAAACTCTAAAAAACGGGATTTTGATACCAATAGATACATCAAAAGAATCAGATTTTAATTCT
>JAQQPU010024033.1:0-10649 GCA_029168905.1 Artemia sp. Kazakhstan ARC1039 | reverse complement strand
AGGCAATATTTCATTTAGTGGCTCTTTGACTCCACCATCAAATAATATAATCAAAATTTTGCTCTCCTTAAAACCAATTTAAGACTACGTTTCACGAGTAGGGGAAGATCTTGCATTTAAAATTGAATTTTTGGGTGGATGACAAATTTTGAGCTAGAAAATCTGAACTACGAGTGCTTGAGTTCCCAGGAACTGATATTCAATTTTTTTTATGGACTCCAAAAACAAATCAAGGAATAATTTCTGAGGGCCAAAGGCTTAGTCCCCAGCACATTGGAGCAGGACGGGATGATTAACCCATTGAACGAACAACGTTGAAAACTGACAAATTTGGTTAATTTACTAGCAATATTTCATTTAGTGGCTCTCTGACTCCACCATTAATTAATATAATCAAAATGTTGCTCTCCTTAAAACCAACTTAAAAGTACGTTTCACGATTAGGAGAAGATCTTCAATTTAAATTTGAATTTTTGGGTGGATGACAATTTTTGAGCTAAGAAATGTGTCAGTGTCCAGCAACTACCATTCAATTTAGTTTACAGAATCCAAAAACAAATCAAGGAAGATTTGCGAGGGCCAAAGGCTTGGTCCCAATATAGTGAAGCAAGACACAAAGGTTCACCCGTTGAACCGGAAACGTTGAAAATTGACAAATTCGGTTAATTTACTGGTGATATTTCATTTATTGGCTCTGTGATCACACTATCAAATAATATAATAAACATTTTGCTCTCCTTAAAACCAATTTAAGACTCTGTTTCATGATTAGGGGAAGATCTTCAATTAAAATTGAATTTTTGGATGGATGACAAATTGTGAGCTAGGAAATCTGAACTACGAGTGCTTCAGTTCCCAGAAACTGGTATTCAATTTAGTTTATGGACTCAAAAACAAATCAAGGAATAATTTGTGAGGGCCAAAGGCTTAGTCCCCAACACAGTGTAGCAGGACGCGATGGTTAAACCGTTGAACCAACAACGTTGAAAACTGAGAAATTTGGTTAATTTACTAGCAATATTTCATTTGGTGGCTCTCTGACTCCACCATCAAAAATATAATAAACATGTTGCTGTCCTTAAAACCAATTTAAGACTCCGTTTCATGATTAAGGGAATATCTTCAATTTAAAGTTGAATTTGGAGACACAACGGTTAAAAATTGACAAATTCGGTTAATTTACAGGCAATGTTTCATTTAGTGGCTCATTGACTCCACCAGCAAATGATATAATCTAAATTTTTCATCTACCCGAGTGGCTCATTTCGGGTAGATGACAAGTTTTGAGCTAGGAAATCTGAACTACGAATGCTTCAGTTTCCAGTGGCTGACATCTAATTTAGTTTAGCAATAAATCAAGGAATAATTTTTGACGGCAAAGGGCTCAGTCCCCTACATAGTGAAGCAGCACACAATGGTTCACCCGTTGAACCGATAACTTTTAAGACTGACAAATTCGGTTAATTTACAGGCAATATTTCATTTAGTGGCTCATTGATTCCACCAGCAAATAATATGATCAAAATTTTTCTCTCCTTAAAACCAATTTAAGACTCCGTTTCACGATTAGGGGAAAATCTTCAATTTAAAGTCAAATTTTCGGGTAGATGAAAAGTTTTGAGCTAGGACATATGAACTACAAATGCTTCAGTTTCCAGCGGCTGATATCTAATTTAGTATAGTGGCTCCAAAATAAATCAAGGAATAATTTGTGACGGCCAAAGGCTCAGTCCCAGACATAGTGAAGCAGCAAACGATGGTTTACCCGTTGAACCGATAACCTTTAAGACTGACAAATTCGGTTAATTTACAGGCAATATTCCATTTAGTGGCTCATTGACTCCACCAGCAAATAATATAATCAAAATTTTTCTCCCCTTAAAACCAATTTAAGCCTCTGTTTCATGATTAGGGGAAGATCTTCAATTTATAGTCAAATTTTCGGGTAGATGACAAGTTTCGAGCTAAGACATATGAACTACGAATGCTTCAGTTTCCAGCGGCTGATATTTAATTTAGTTTAGGGACTCCAAAATAAACCAAGGAATAATTTATGACGGCCTAAAGCTCAGTCCCCAACATAGTGAAGCAGCACACAATGGTTCACCCTTTGAACCGACAACGTTGAAAACTGACAAATTTGGTTAATTTACATTTAGTGGCTAAATATTTAATTTAGTGGCTCTTTGACTCCACCATCAAATAATATAATAAAAATTTTGCTCTCATTAAAACAATTTAAGACTCCGTTTCACGATTAGGGGAAGATTTTCAATTTAAAACTGAATTTTTGGGTGAATGCCAATTTTTGAGCTAAGAAATGCTTCAGTTTCCAGCAACTGGTATTCAATTTAGTTTATGTAATCCAAAAACAAATCAAGGAATAATTTGTGAGGGCCAAAGGTTTAATCCCCAACACGGTGAAGCAAGACACAATGGCTTACCCGTTGAGGCGGAAACGTTGAAAATTGACCAATTCGGTTCATTTTCTGGCTCTTTGACTCCACCATCAAATAATATAATCAAAATTTTGCTCTCCTTTAAACCAATTTAAGACTCTGTTTGCGATTAAGGGAAGATCTTCAATTTAAATTCGAATTTTCAAGTAGATGGCAAGTTTTGAGCTAGAAAATCCGAACTACGAATGATTCAGTTTCCAGCAGGTCATATCTAATTTAGTATAGGGACTCCAATATAAATCAAGGAATAATTTGTAACGGCCTAAGGCCCAGTCCCCAATATAGTGAAGCAACGCACAATGGTTCACCCATTGAACCGATAACGTTTTAGACTGAAAAATTCGGTTAACTTACAGGCAATATTTCACTTAGTGGATCTTTGAATCCACCATCAAATAATATAATTGACATTTTGCTTTCCTTAAAGCCAATTTAAGACTCCATGTCACGATCAGGGGAAGATTCAAAGTTTAATCTATGTTTAGATGATAAGTTTTGACCTAGGAAAGCTGAACTACGAATGATTCAGTTTCCAGCGGATGGTATGTAATTTAATTTAGGGACTCCAAAACAAATCATGGAATAATTTGTGACGGTCAAAAGCTTAGCCCCCAACATAGTGAAGGACACAATGGTTCACCCGTTGAACCGAAAACGCTGAGAACTGACAAATCTGGTTAATTAGCTGGCAATATTTCATTTAATGGCTCTTTGACTCCAGCATTAATAATAAAATCGAAATTTTGCTCTCCTTAAAAACTAATTTAAGACTCCCTGTCACGATTAGGGGAAGATTCTGTTTAATTTTTT
Organism: Artemia sp. Kazakhstan ARC1039; assembly: GCA_029168905.1. Taxonomy (NCBI): domain Eukaryota; kingdom Metazoa; phylum Arthropoda; class Branchiopoda; order Anostraca; family Artemiidae; genus Artemia; species Artemia sp. Kazakhstan ARC1039. The sequence continues at coordinate 7,380 of JAQQPU010024033.1, read as the reverse complement.
GGTCAATTTACAGGCAATATTTTATTTAATGGCTCTTTGACTCCACCATCAAGTAATATAATCAAAATTTTGCTCTCCTTAAAACCAATTTAAGACTCCGTTTCACGATTAGGGGAAGATCTTCAATTTAAAATTGAATTTTCGGGTAGATGACAAGTTTCGATCTAGGAAATTTTTAACTACGGGTGCTTCAGTTTTCAGTGGGGGGTATCGAACAATTATTCTTGGCCACAGATAGGTAATTCTGATCATATGGCCATCGCTGACAGGATTTATTCTAGGTGTTCTGGTTTAATTTGCTAGTTAAAGATAAATATAGCAGTCGATCAGCCATTCAACAATTTTGAAATGTGATAGATTAGAAAAAATGCCTCAAGAGAGATTTGTCAACGAAAAATAAAGCGCCATAATAAAACTAAAGAGCGAACGTTAATTCATTGAATAATTGAATTAATTAATAATCATAAATAATCATAAATATCAATAATCATTAATAAATATCAATTGATAATTGAAACTCAAATCGAGCAGTAATGAAAGAAAATAAGTAAATTAAGCAAAAAGGTGACAGATATTGCTATGGATGAGTAAACAAATCCTAAAATGTTCAGAATTTAAAATGAATAATCACCTCTAGTTTAAGAAGAACCTATATTAACACAAACAGGAGTAAGACTTGTGACCCTTTAACGTTCTAAAGGTTAGATCGTCATTTGGACTATATTGAAAATGATTCATGTTTTGGATTCTTTATAACACCATCACCACAAATAGAATAATATCTGAAGACTAACCAAGGTTTGCAAATAAGTGGTGCTAATCCTTCCCTTAAATGCCTCGAATGTCATATTTGATTTACTGAAAGCAATATATATTTTAAACACAGTGGTTTTTTTGTCGAGACCTCAAAATAATAATAATAATAATAATAAAATCGCCATTATATACAAGATCACTGAAGCCAATTAAGGAAATTAAACTAATTTTTTATATATAATGCTGCCAGTTCTTGGAAATCTCAGCAATTTTTTATTCTATAACGTTACAATTTTAAAAGAAAAGTTGTTTAATTATTGTTGTGTTCATTATTGAGGCTAAAACCTCAATAACTACTGCACTCAATGTATGGTTAATATAAAATTAGTGTTAGGACTATTTAGAAATGTTCCCCTCAATTTGTCAGTTTAAGAACCAAAAGTTTAGATTTTAATTTAATTGTTGGAAAAAATTGAATATTCAATCAAAGCTTTGTGCTTTGTGATCAACAACAGTTTTGTGGTCAAAGCTTGTGATCAACAGCAGTTTTGTGCTACCAGTTTGAAATAATAGCATTAATAATAAATTTTAATTTGATGAATATAAGAACTATTGTTCATATTAATTGAAGATCTCCTTGATTTATGGCCTTCTACAGCCCTGAAGCCATCCTACCTCCCTTCATTCTGTTGGTATTCTTGAATATAAAAGCATATTAATCTGTCATTGTATTAAAAATATATTTTTATGTTTTATTTATTTGTAATTGTTAGTCTGTTTGAAAATGTAATTCTCAAGTTCATTTATTAAAAAGGGTTCTGTTTCGTTACCTTATAGACGGGTCATCGTGAACCAATTCAAACAAATTTGTTTCTTTATATTTCTTATTAAAAAAGGTTCCCTTTGTTCAGGATTTCTTCATTGTGGTGTTTACACGGCCTGAAACTTAAAAGAAGACCAGCCTTAAAAATAAATTAATTTTTGCACCAAAAAATTGATAAAATCCATTTTTTATTTTAAAATTTATTGATGTCTTCAAGATCCCCCAGGAATAATCTTTTTATCCTGGAAGTTTGAACTGATCAGCGAAAAACGATGTTTGGCCTAATTTAGGGCTGACAGCCAACAAGCCTCACATTTTTTTGCGTGTTTTTTTTTTCTTTTAGCCTTTCATTGACCAGCCTGCATGTCCAGTAAGTTGCAAACCGGTAAAGGACAAAATGTATTTGGGCCTATTTAGGTCGTCCTGATTTTTTTACAAATATATTTTGTGTTTATTATGTTTAGGCAATGTTTTTGGCGTCTTTGATGTTCCTTTATGTTTATCCCAATGTCCGTTAAGTCTAAAAAAAATCAAAAAAGTTTTGGCCAAGTTTCAGGTGTCACATACAGATAGAAACAATTTGTAAAATATTCCCCCCCCCCCCTTTGGGTCACCTGGCCCTGTCTATATTCCTCATAAACTACCAACCTATCAGAGACGAGGGAAACTTAGAGCTACTTCTAGGGCATGATAAACCTGGCTAAGAAACTCCTGACCAGGTACAAATGGGGATCCTGGGGCTCAGGCTCTTCATACGGGTTCAAAATTCCAACGATAAAAACATTGTAAGTCAAGAACTGGACTGAACAATATGTTTCAAGTCTTCAGAAATGTGACAACTTGCATGGAATGATTTTAAACTTTCTTGGGCCTGATTTTTTTTTTTTTTTTTTTTTTTTGAGGTTATAAGCCAGTAAAAACGACAATTTTTTTTTAAGTCTCAATTTTTTTACACGTGAATTCTGTTTATCTGTCCTTAGAACATTGCTAATTAGTTTTAACTAGAAACAGGGTATAGTGAGACCAGTGTCACCTTTTTTTTTAGAAAATAATGTTTTGGGACCCATAATTTACTGGTTTTCGGCAACAGTAATAGCGTTTAATCAAAGGCAAAGTAACTGAGTCTTAGCCTTGCTCTCACAATAGCGACACTGACGAAAAGAACTGAGGGCTGTTGCACACTTCACGTTGCCTGAGCAATATACAGCTTGTTTACAATTAACTTTAAGTTAGACTTCATTGTTCCCTGTAACTTCTTTGTTTTTTAAGTCTCATTTCTTCAACTTTGGTAATTTTTGGTCGTTTTAGGCTTGACTTTGTAGCTAAATCAGTTATCTTTTCCTTTTAAGTTTCAAATTTGTACTTTACTTTGCATTGAAAAATTAAAGTTTATAAGTCTAATCTTGCTCGAAAACAGACAATTAAGACATAGTTATTTCCAATGTTTTATTTTAATTTCATATATTTAGCCAAAAGGGTAACAGAAAAAATTTAGTAATGTATTTTTTTAAAGTTATTGGAATGGGGTATCTAAGGTATTTGTAATGGCGTAGGATTCTACTCCCCTTGGGGTATATGGAGCATCGGGAAGGTTGGGAGGGTGATGGGTGTTGTATAGTTGATTAAGAAAAGAAGTTCCATACAAATTATTTTTGTATACTCTATTTGTATATTTCCCCACTGGAGGGGGTGCCTTATGAAGAAACGGTTCTCTTCAAAACCGGTAAGGTTACTTTTGCGGTTTGGTAATTTGTTGTAGTATACATTGTTTCAATAAATTATCTTTAGGTAACTACGGTTGAAAAATGTTATTGAAGATTTTATTTGAATGGAGGTGACATTAAAGTTAAAGCGAAATTAGGTGAATAAATCATTATGTCACAGATCAGAGGGAGGTAGGATTGAAAAATAGGAAGAATATTTTAAAAATGACGAATAAACAAGCCACAGTTACCATCCTACTCTTTTTTATGTGTAAAAACAACATTTTTCTAATGAAACGAAAGAGCGATATTTAAACTGAAAAGAAAAAAAAACCTATCTAGGAGTTTATCTTTAATCATTCATTAAATTACCTCTCTCCGTCAACGCTTTTACACCCTCTTTACTCATCCTTTGATACTAAACTTTGATTACTGCTCTCTTTAAATCATGTTTGTGTGGAAAATAGTGTGTGCAAATATTGTTTGTGTGCAAATATTTGTGTGGAAAAGTTATTTTGCTGTTTGTGTTAAAATTTGTGTTGTGGCAAATTTGCATACAAGCCCTATCATTCTCGAACCATTCTAATTATAAGTAACTGCTTGTGTTTTTTTAAGTACTGTGAAAAATTTGAATTTCAGTTCAAATAAGTTTTTTTAGTTTATGGGTTTATTCTTACATGGTTTTGAGATTTAACCTAGACATTGAGGGACTGTCACCTCCCTCTGCTCCCACTTGTTTATGCTAAAATCAACTTTTGTGTAACAAAACTTCAAAAATAAAATCTTAGATTGCCAGGTTTGCACAATTAAATGCCATTATACTATGCATAAGGGAAGTAATTGGCCTTCTCCACTCATTCAGCCTTGGTTTGACTTTCAGCAGATTGCAGAAAAAAATGAACATCTATATTTACTGTTAAGAGCTGTTATTTCCGTGGTAACAGAAAGGCTGTAAGCTTTGTCATTACCCACATATCTTCGATATATGTTGCTGCGATTCGTCTAAGGATTTATCTCTGTTTTTTATTTGAATTTATGCCTAAAAAAGAGTGTTTAATTGTGATTTGATATATAGTGAAGATAGTTTTTTTTTTTATTTTAGTACTGGATGTTTTAGTACGTCTGCCTTTTTTTTGTTTTTCATATACGTCATCTTATTACATACTTCTGTCAAATATATTGCTCAAAATCAAGATTTAATCAGGATTTAAGGGTGAGCAGGAATTAAGTTTCCTTTTAAAGGCCAAGTAACCTTTGTGGGGATTGGTGCCATATATTTATTATAGATTTAACACATCATACAAATCTCCTATCTTAGCCTATACTTCATATTTGAACAGCTTATCATATAGGTTTTGAAAATCACGGTATAAATCACACGTTTTTTAATTTGTTTTTGTTCCTCCTGTAAAAACAATCATTGAACATTGGCTTCTGGCGAGAACATGCAAGAATATCCCAAGATACTAATTTTTCCGAAAAAAATATGGAGCCGTTCTCAAGAACATACATACATACATACATAGAACATACATACATCATATAGATTTTGAAAATCACGGTATAAATCACACGTTTTTTAATTTGTTTTTTGTTCCTCCTGTAAAAACAATCATTGAACATTGACTTCTGGCGAGAACATGCGAGAATATCCCAAGATACTAATTTTTCCGAAAAAAATATGGAGCCGTTCTCAAGAACATACATACATACATACATAGAACATACATACATCATATAGGTTTTGAAAATCACGGTATAAATCAAGCGTTTCTTAATTTTTTTTTGTTCCTCCCCTTCCTCCTATAAAAACAATCATTGAACTTTATCCTATGTATGTAATTATTTATTTTTTCTCCGAAATGGCTCTATATTTTTACGGGAAAATTAGCAACCTGAGATATTCTGTCCTAAGAAACGATCTATATAGGTCAGAAATTTGAGAAAATTCGTTAAGAACCATAATTTTGGAAAAAAACATTGATGTGAGTGACTTCATTTTTATATACATCAGTATGTGAGTGACTTCATTTTTATATACATGAGAATGCAATGACGTTGCCACATTTGTCACACGCTTATTTTGAAAAATTATAGATTTTCATACATGAAGTAGTTTACATTAAATTGCTTAAACAACAAAAAATTGGTAATTGCAAAAATATTTGTAAATATTTTGACAAGGGCCCATAACAATTCAAAAATTTAAAAAAGAAAACCAAAAGTTGGAACCTTAGTAGAAACTGTTTTTAGAAATTGGCCTTGCTTCAATAAGCAAATATCTTTGAAAAGACATCAGCATGAAAAGACATATCAGCACGAAAAACTTATCTAGATGTACCTCAAAAACGTAAATTTACAAGTGTTATAAATCATAATTCGTTGGAAGAAAAAGAATTTTTAGTCCCCCCACACGAACAATTAACAAATCTACAACCTAAACCATCAAGTAATACTAGACCAATAAGGGTAGCTAAAGCAAAAGGCATTGGCAAATCTATCTCAAGTAATCAGATCCAAAATGAAGAAGAAAAAAAAAAATGGGTTAGCAGATAAGTGATAGCGGGAATCAAAACGTGTCAACATTGAAAACGATAGCAATGAAAATTAAAATAATGATTCTTTGGATGCATCCGAACTATCAAACGTCATAACACCAAGAGAACAGCCATAACAAATTAAATTCTTGACGGGTGAAAGTCAACAAACTCAATTATCAAACGAGACAAGACCCAAAGAACTAAAATAGCAAGTGTTATAAGTGATAATTCGTTGGAAGAATTGAAGTTTTTGTCCCACCACCTCAACAATTAACAAATCCTCAAAACTAGACCAATAAGGGCAACTAAAGCAAAAGGTATTGTTAAGTTGTCGGAAGTAATGAAAATCCAAAATTAAGAAGAAAGAAAAATGGGGTTAGAAGGTAAGTGACAGCGAGAACCAAAACGTGTTAAAATTGAAAATGATAGCGATGAGGATTAAAATGATGATCTTTTGGAACCACCTAAACTATCAATCGTGATAAGACCAAGATAACACCCTGAACAAATTAAATTCACAACGGGTGAAAATCCACAACCCGGACTAACCAAATGAGACAAGACCCAAAAAACGAAAATGAACGTTATAAATGGTAGTTCACAGGAAGAAAAAAAGAAGTTTTTCCCCACCACCTGAGATACTAATAAATGTACATCCTGGACTATCATGTAATACTAAACCAATAAGGGCAGCTAAAGCAAAGGGCATTGGCAAATTGTCTGAGGTACTGAAAATTCAAAATGAAGAAGAAGCAAAAATGGGGTTAGAAGATAAGTGACAGCGAGAATTACTAGCTATGAGAATTAAAATAATTATTCTTGGGAACCAAGTGCACTATCAATCCTGAAAAGACCAAAAGAACACCCTGAACCAATTAAATTAACAACGGAAAGAAACTTTACAACCCGGACTATCAAATGAGACAAGACCCAAGAACAAAAGTGTTACAAATAATAATTCGTTGGAAGAATTGAAGTTTTTTTGCCCACCACATGAACAATTAACAAATTTATAATCTGGACTGTCATGTAAAACTAGACCAATAAGGGTAGCTAAGGCAAAAGGCATTGTGAAATTGTCGTAAGCACTGAAAATCTAAACGGAAAAAGAAAAAAAATACGGGCTAGACGATAAGTGACAGTGGAGTCAAAACTTGCCAAAATGGAAAGAGATAGTTATGATAATTTGGTTTGGAATTTTGATATGGATAAGATCATCAATGCTTACCATGCCTTCGCTAAAGAAATAAAGTTTTGGCGACATGTATTTCATATTGACAAAAGACAATCTGGGAAAAAAGTCAACGTTCAACATTTTATAAACGCTCCAAGTAATTAAATAGCTATAAATAATGAGATTAGAGTTTATAAGGACGCTAGACAAGAACCTGATACTGCATCAGGCTCTGTTAAAAAACAAAGATTATGTGTTTCATAATGACAAAAGACAAGCCAGGGGAAAAGTTAAAGGTCCAATAACAAGAAAAATCGTAATTTTTCAAAGGCGCAAATTCTAATTTAAGGTCATTTAAAATTTTTCAGCAGTTGATTGATGAAA
>JAQQPU010024030.1:2355-12915 GCA_029168905.1 Artemia sp. Kazakhstan ARC1039 | reverse complement strand
ACCTACTGTTCTGACAGGATTAAACAACGCCAGAAATAACACAGTTTTGGGTATTAAGCTTGCCTTCAACCTCTAAATATGCTGTTTACACAGCTTTTACAAGCATAGCCCACTTTTGGACACCTTGGTACAGCATGCCGAATTTACCCTGGGTATTGTGGCTGAATATGGGAGTTCACTATCCCACAGGATGAAAAAATACTAACAGCAAACTGGTAAAGATGGCACATCTCGGAAGCTGCCAAAAACGGGCAAATAATAGGAGAATACAATGTGAGTTTACAATGCGAGTTTTCTAGTATTCGTAATTAGGCATTGGCTTTCAGACAAAATTGAACAAAATTCCAGAGTTAATAACCATAAAACCTGATCCAATCTGAAATTTTTGGTAAAAGTATTAAATAAGGTCAGATTTTAAAAAAACAATACACTGCAATCTTTCAGAGCGTTTGTAATCCACCAGAAGCCCCATAGGTTTTTGTATTGAAACTGTTTGCTTTGGCTAGATCTGGGCCGGTCTCCCCTATACCGATTTTAATATTTAATTTTGCCCAACTGCAAACTTTTGAGTTGAATTCTTAGAAGAAGCTGTTATCTAACCATTATGTGATTTGTGTCAAATCGCTTTTGTGGTGTTTACGTTTTCTGGAAATTGGAAGTAGGATAGTGGGTCTCTTATGTTATACTGTTGCAGGAAAAGTAGAACATGGAAAATGTTAAAGGCCACGTTTTAGTGAAATATAGAATGACTAGTTTCTAAAGACCTATATTCAAAGGACCTCAGGAAGTATTAGTAAGATCCCTCCCCCTCCATCAAAGAAGCGGCTGCCCCCCCCCCTACACAAGATGCTGCCTACGCCCATGCCGCTGTAGAAAAATAAGAACAGAGCGACTTGGACATAAACTTATTGAAAAAAAGTGCACTTTTAGTCAAAGTATTAATGTAGGGACCTGGTGCAAAAATACAAACATATTGTATCAACAAATAGCAGAGATTATACTGATTTTTTACAATTTAGATAGAGGAGCTCATATTCAGCAATTTATAGTTGATGAAATTGGCATTTCATCAGCAACTGGCTGTTGATTGGCAAAGTTTTTGTTGCAAAATATACCTTGACTTTATTGACCAGCACAGTTGTAAATTGGGTGGTCCCAGAAAAATAGTTAAAATAGATGAAACAAAGACAGGGAAAAGAAAACACAATAGGGACACTATATTGAAGGACAGTGGGTGTTTGGAGGTATTGAGAGAGACACTAGAAATTTTTTTATTGTTCCCATTCCTTACCAAACTGCCAACACTCTACTAAACTATAAAAGAGTGGATACATCCAGGAACAACTATAATATCTGATTGCTGGAGCTCATATAATAGATTAGGCATGCAAGGTTTTCAACACCTAACTGTCAACCTTTCTTTAAATTTTGTGGACCCTGTGACTGGGGCCCACACACAAAATATTGAATGTCTATGGCATTCAATGCGTAAAGTAATTCCCAAGTACAGGAGATTGGACAAACATATGGCTGGATATCTTGCTGAGTTTTATTGGAAAACCTTTTGTCCCGATGAAGGGGCCAGACTGCATCATCTATTGCTTCAGGCTGCTGAAGTATAAAAACCAGATACTCATCATCCAGATCAAAGTTTAACTGGCACCAGTCAAGGTACCAACCAATAAAAATCAAATTTTTCATCACAAGTGTCTGTTTAATCATCTGTCAAATTATAATTTAATCATCTATATCATCGGATCATTATAAATTAATCACCTCTTCAATTCCCTGGGATTGTGAAACTGCTAGATCATCCTAGAATAAAAAAAAGGTAATTTTTATATTATTTCAATTCTTTTCAATTCTGTGTATATTTTGTATTTTTGGCACTGCTCATTAAAAAAAACAGTATTTTTGCCAGTGCTCATTAAAAAAAAACTCATTAAAAAATGGCAATATTGCTGTAAATATACATACCCAAACAGATTATATACCCCCACCCCTCTGATGTGCAAATATATACCCTGATTTGGATGTATTTAGGGGTTGGAGTACAGTTCATTTGGTTTTATTTAGGTTCAGAATGCAATTTTTTCTATATATTTGCTCATTAAGGGGGTGGGTATATACTCTGTATGCAGTAGCGTATCCAGGGGGGGCGGAGGGCCCCCCCCCCGAAATTTCTTTTCTTCTTTTTTTTAACTGCCAATATAGTAAGTTCCGAAATATTCACGCTTTTAAGTTATTTGCAACACCCATTCTTTTTTTCATTTCTTGTTAAATGGCTATCCATTTCTCCAGCAAGCATATACCATTATTTTATCATCAAACGTGCAATCGCCTCCTGTAATCAAACAAGATATCAAGGAATTTTTCTCACTATTTAATCCCCGCAGCTATAAGCACTAGCTTCTCTGCAATGAATGAATTGCAATAAGGAATCAGACTAAGAGCCGATAGTTCATTCAAAGTTTCAAACACTGCTATAATTCTTGTGTAAGCTAAGCATTGAAACGGAAAGGTCACGTGAGAGGAAAGAAAGAAAATCACCTTAAATTACCTTAAATCACATGTCAAGTGAGATAAGGTGGTGTTGAGCCTCCTGTAGAAATCTCGCTGGTGGTGTTTCAAGGTTATGATTTGACATAACAGTTCAGCCTCCATTCAGCGTTGGCCCAGTCTTGATCAACTCCTTTCTTGAAGGCATCTAGAGTTTTAGATTGGATGGTGGCTTCGGATAGGCTGTTCCAGAGTGAGATGGAACAGACTGAGAAGAACTGTTGGCGCTCTTGCTTGATGCAATGGGGGGCCTGCAGCTTTATGGTGTGTCCTCTTGTGGTAGTTGGGAAGGACAGGGAAAAGACATGACTTGATAGGTCATTTTCTAGCAGCTTACGAGTTGCTATTACATCTCCTCTTTTCCTACAGTATAGTAAGGTAGGGAGTTTGAGTAAGGTGAGACGTTCCTTGTAAGATTTGCCTTGGAATGCAGAGATAAGCTTAGTTGCTCTTCTTTGGACACTCTCAAGTACTTTCACATCCATCTTATAGTACGGAGAGGCTAGGGTCATGTCAAATTCCAGGTGAGGACGGACCATGGGTTTGTACAGTTTCGTAATCACTCCCGACTTCCTGGTGGTAAATGTTCGCTTTATGAGGCCAAGGGCTTGGTTTGCTTTTGCAACATGAGCTCGTGTATGACAGTGAAACTTGTAACCCTCAAGTCCTTCTCCTCACCGACTGCCTAAAGCTGGGCATCTCCTATGTGATATGCAAGTTTTGGAGTATTGCGTCCAAGATGTAGAACTTTACATTTTAAGGCATTGAACTGTAGACACCAATCCCATGACCATCTAGATAGTCTGTCCAGATCTTCTTGCATAGTTGACAGATTTAGGTTGTACTGGGCCAGTCCTAGGAGCTTGTAGTCATCAGCATATAGCATCAAAGGATTCTTCAGGTTTGTTGTACAGTTATTGATATACATGCTGACAAGCCTAATTAGTTCTAGTTAGTTCTTGTAGTCAGATACTAATATGAAACTCATGCTTTACTTGAATAGCGGTTTCTTGGGTTTTATGTTTGTGGAAATCTCACCGGCTCTGCAGTAGCAGAACAAATCATCAGCTAATACATTGCGTTCGGCTTAAAAATGGAAAAATTTGTGGGGGTTGGTTTTGATGGCGCCAGCAACATGTCAGGCTGCTATTCTGGTGCACAGGCAGAAATTAGGAAAAAATATCCTCATGTGATCTACACCCCCTGTGTATCACACAGCTTAAATTTGGCTTTATGTAAAACTAGTAGGGTAGGACTTGTTAGGTCAACCTTTGCTACTATACAGCAGATTACATCATTTTTATCATCCTCATTAAAAAGAACAAATGTGTTTGCAGAAGCTGTCACTAACATTTGTCCTGATAGACCTGCGAGGAAGCTTGTGAAGTAGTGCAAAACGAGATGGGTGGAGCGTCAATATTGCATTTTAGTTTTTATGTCTTTGTATTGTGTGATAGTTTCCGTGCTTGAGGAAATAGTTGGTAGCATATGGTGCGATACAGAAGTTATTTCAAAAGTGAATGCGTTGGCTTCAGCAGCAACCAAATTTAGTTTTATGTTCACGATGGCTATGCTAGAGTTTGTAAGTGCCATAATGGTCTCTGTCTCTAATGCTCTGCAAGCCAAAGATTTAGACTTAGTTGAGTGCTGTCGGCATATTAAGCTATGTTCTGATACTTTATTGCAGTCAAAACAAAATACTTTTGAAACAATTTTTCAGAAAGCCTATGAGCTTGCACAAGAGTTAAATGTGGCTTCGGCGTGTTCCAAATGTGTTCCAAAGTCTATACGCCGACAGTCCATCAACGATAATGAGTCCATCAAGGTTTTTTATCACGAGTCATTGTTCGAACCTTACTGTGCTTCACTTATTGAAGAACTTGATCAAAGATTTTTGCGCCATCAGGAGGCATAATGGGTTTCTAATGGGTTTCAAGAGGTCCTTTCTAGAAGCTATAAAAAAATGAAAAAAAATCTCCCCAATCAAAAACATTTCCCCTCTTCCTGCCCAAGATCCTCCCTCCCAAAACTTGGGAATTTACATTAAAATTACTCCTATTACCCCCTTTGAAATAAAAAAGATTAATGCAATAAGAGTTGCAATTTTCAAATTGATAAAATCAATGTTCTCTCTTAATATTCACCGTGATGGATCTCTTCTAATAGCTGTCCAAGATCAGAAATCAGAAGACACAATAATTAACCTAAAATCCCTTCTGAATACCCCAATTAATGCATCTAAATGGAACCCAAAACAATCACCAACAAAAATAGTAGTTTATAATGTGCCTCCAGAAATATCCATTCAGGAGTTAAAAGAGGGGCTCTCAGATAGGGCTGGACAAACAATCCCAGTTGAAGATGTTACCCAACTTGGCAAACCTAACTCTAATGGCCTAAAAACAAGTAGATCCTTCTTATTTACACTGAAGGAAAAAATTAATATCCCAGAAGAGTTATTCCTATTTGGGCAAATCAAACCACACAAGGAATACAAACCTAAGCCTATCCAGTGTCAGAAGTGTCTCAAACTGGGACACACAACAAACAAATGCAATGAAATTCTCCTAAAGTGCAGTAACTGTAAAGCATACCATCCTAAAGAGTTGACAACTTGCAAGAACACTCAGCCTACATGTATTAATTGCGAAGGCCCACATTAATCTACAAATAAATCACTATGCCCTGCATATAAGAAAAGAGCTCGAACAATCCAAATAGCAACAGAGAAGGCCATCCCATACCCCTTTGCAGTAATGGAAGCAAATGATGCCCAACAATACCAAATAAAGCCCGTAGTGAAACCAACCAAAACCCCGAAGTCAAACGCCCCCAATGCATCAAGTACCCCGTATAAAACACCATCTTCTAAGCCCCCTAGCTCACATCCCTATCAGAAGGAATCACCAAGTCAACAAGCCTCCTTGTCCGGTGACATGAGGTCAGCCTGGCCCCACTCCCAAGAAGAAACAAACCAGAAACACTACCAGGAATTAATCCCTTAACTAACAAACAGGATGTACAACCAAACATGCAATCCCCAAATATATGCTTATTCATTCTAAACTGGAATGCAGTTCAGGGCATGAACATTAATCAACTACAGAAAACAAAAATCATTGCAGAATTGGCAAAAATGTACATCCCTGATATGCTCATTCAAGCAAAAAAAGATCTTGCTGTACTTTTAACAAAGCTGAACATTGATACTCAGTCATATGAAAAATAAATCAACAACACAACACATATCAATACTCCAGTGGAACATAAGATCACTCACATAAAATAAGCTAAATGAACTAATATCTTTTATGAATAATAATTCCATTAATATTGCTTGCCTCCAGGAAACTCATTTAACCCAAAATCGACAAATCAAGTCTCTGAGATATACTATCCTGAGGAAGGATAGATCATCAGAGAGAAAAGGAGGTGGAGTAGCTCTATTAAATAAAAATAATATAAAATTTTGTGACATCAAGTTTCCAGATTTTGCTAATGATGTTGATGCAATTGGTATCAGTGTTTGGCTGAATAATATAAAAACCTACTTAATAAGCTTTTATAACCCTAATGGTCAAACTACAGATGCCATGGATTTCTTTAATTATATAAATAATTCTAATATGTTAAAAAATAACATTATTTGTGGAGATTTCAATGCCCACAGCCTTTTGTGGGGGAATAAACCAGCAAATAAAGCTGGTAAGTTGATTGAGTATATGAATTCAAATAATAATGATTTAGCTGTTGCTACCCCTCTAAACCTGAATACTTATTTCAACCCCAAAAGTGGCAGATTCTCCACAATTGACCTACAAATTGTGTCATTAAATATTTTGAATAAAATTTATATAAATAAAATTGATAGTCTATGTACTGACCACTTTGCTATAGTTTGCTCCCTAAATGAACCTGCTGAAACTCTATCACATACCTCCAATTACATCAACACTAAAGCAAATTGGTCTATGTTCCAAAATAAGCTAAATGATGAAATTACAAGTTTCACCCAAAATTCATGCATTTCAAACACAACAGTTGACACACATGCTGAAGTATTGACATCTTTACTAATAAATACAGCTAATCATGCTATCCCCAGGACAACACCTAAGAAAACCTTCCCTAAACACATTCCTAAAGGATGAAACAAATGAGTGCCAAAATAAATGGAAAATAAAAAAGGCAGCTAGGAAAGAATTCATAAAAAAACCATCACCTACTACATATTTAAAAAAATTACAAGCAGAATCTAATCTAAAAAGGACTATAATAGATGCTAAATATAATTACTGGAATAATTTTGCAAATAACCTATCCAGAGAAACAGATGAGCCAATTATACATAAAGTCATAAGCCACATCCGTGGGAAAAAGATTTCCCCCAACCCACTCCTGTATGAGCTTATACATAATAATACCCATTATGACAATGATAATGAAAAAGCTAAGCTATTTGCAACTCTTTTTGTTAATAAGCTAACATCAAATAATCGAAGCAAAATGTCCCCAATTCCTATGAACCCAAGTTACTAACCTCGCCCAGGATCCGAGTATATAACTAGTCCATTTTCAATCCAGGAAATGAATAATGCAATACATCATATTAGGACCAAAACTAGCGGCAGCTATGACAATATACACCCTACATGGATAAAGAATCTCACCCCTTCATACAAACAAGAACTGCTAAATTGTTATAATCATGCTTGGGCATCTTCTATGTTCCCCAATATATGGAAATGTTCGTCCCTCCTACCAATCCTAAAGAAAAATAAACCCAAAGATAACCATGAGTCCTATAGGCCCATAATGATTACTCCTGTGATGGGGAAAATAATGGAGAAAATGATCTATCACAGACTCCTCTGGTTTGTTGAAAAAAATAATATGATCCCTCAAACTCAAACTGGATTCAGGAAACACTACTCCTCAACAAATGCTTTCAGTTTGCTAACAAATGCAATAAATGAATCATTCTCGAAAAACAATGTCCTAGTTGCAGCTTTCCTAGATTTTGAAGGGGCAAATGACATTGTGAACCACCAAATCCTTTTAAATAAACTTGCAAACCTTGGACTACCCCCCAAGCTAGTATCTTTTATAAAATCCTTCATAGAAGTGCAAACTTTCATTGTTTGTGTTGGTTCAGCCTCTTTGCCCCAAAAGACAACAACCAAAGGCCTACCTCAGGGAGCAGTCCTCAGTTGCCTCCTGTTTGCCCTATATCTCGGGGACATGAACCTACCCCACACGAATCTACAATATGCTGACGATCTGGTGCTATGGTCATCTGGCAACACCTTTGAGATAGCACAGTCAAATCTGCAAAAGTCACTTTTCCAATTTGAAAAATTTTCTCAACATTCAGATTTACCCATTGCACCTACCAAGTCAAAAGTAATCCAATTTCACCGAAAGCGTAACCATGTTAATGCAAAACTAACTCAAAATAAAACAACTTTTCCCGAAGATAATCATATTATTTACCTAGGTCTCATGCTTGACCAAAAACATAATTTCCACATCCACATTTCAAACACAATAAAAAAATGCTATAGAAAAACAAATATACTAAAAAGGCTTCTTTCCACACCCTGGGGATGTAAGGAGAAAACCTTGCTCCAGTTTTATAAATCACATATAAGACCCCATATTGACTATGGGCTTTTCATATATGGTGCATGTGAAAAGAGCCAAATGCAAAAAATTGAAACAACACAAAATGATATAATACGTCTCATATTTGGTCTTAGGAAACCCACAAGCACCAAGTTTCTGCTTATGGAGAGTGGATTAACAACAATAAGGGAGAGACGTAGCTTTTTCTTGACAAAACATCATACAAAAATTGAATCAAATAGCTCACACACCCTACATAATTGGTTAAGAAATCCAGCCATGTATAGAGGCATTGTAGATGAGTATGCCAACATTCAGAAGAAGTTCCCCATACCTGCAAAATCTATTGCACCCAGTTTTCCCCTATCCCCTCCATGGAATTGGTCAAGTCCCATAATAAAGTACTGATTTCTCAAAGTGGAATAAAGATTTAACCCCCATTGCTTTTGTCCAGAAAAAATTTGCTGAACTTAATACAATTACCTATAAAAACCACTTCCAAATATTTGTTGATGGGTCAAAAATGAATAAGAAGGTAGCAAGTGGTGCTTTCCTTCCTCACCTGAAAATTTCAATGGGCGAGAGATTATATAATAAATTATCTATAATGTCTGCTGAGTTAAATGCCATAATCATGGCATTAGAACACCTTAAGGAAAACCAACCTTTGATTGCAAACTCAAATAATATTATTGTATATTCCGACTCTTTATCAAGCCTTGAGTTGCTGGCCTCAGCTCCTCAGTATAAGTTGGACATTGACACTAATCATTGTCTCAGTATTATAGATAATCTTGCTTCAAGTGACATAAAAACTTATTTTCAGTATATTCCTAGCCACTCTGGCATAAGTGGTAATCATCAGGTTGATGAAATAGCAAAAAATGCTATAAATATTGACCAGCCAAGTTGGAGACCAATCTCGATCAGAGATATTTACCGATGGAGGCTATCAAATATTAATTTTAATAAGATTAATCCTATCCCTTCCCCTTTTCCCAATAAGTATCTTTCTAAAATTTATCATAGAATTCGTTCTGGAACAAATGAACTAAATTTTCTTGCATTGTCATATAAGTTTTCTAATTCAAGTGGTTCAATTCCCCTGTCCCCTCTTTGCAGGCATTGCAATATGAATAATGAAACAATTGACCATTGCCTATTTGAATGTAATATGCTGACGTCTGCACAACATACCTTGCTTTGTAAACTGTTAAAATGCTTCAAACACCACAAAATCTCACTATCAGCCAAGAGCCTAGCCAACTATACCTGCACACAGAGCATCAAAATCGACATCTTTCATCTCAGAATTGAACTCCTAGGGTCGAAAGACCTACTGAAAGATATCTGAAAATATCTAATAATCATGAGGCAGTCAAGCCAGTAGCTCTGTAGCCCACAGAGTGACGCAAAAGGAAAAAGGCTAAATAGTATCACTGAAAAGCCCGCCTGCTGTTAAATAGAAGAAGAGGCATCTTTCAAAATCGGAAGACTTTTGCTAGCTAACAGCGGCATTAAATATTAATGAATTTGTGAACGCTGTTGCTGTTTACGAGGGATTTCATGGGGTTAGACGTGCGCTCGAATGTGAGTTAGTCCTTTGGAAACAGAAGTGGCTCGGAATGTCTGAGAAACCATCAACTGTTGCTTCGACTCTTGCGTCATGCAATGCAAAATTTTCCCCATGCATTCAAAGGCTTTTGACGATTTTTCAGACATTACCAGTGACTACCGCTTCTGCTGAGAGGAGCTTTAGCTGTCTTAAGCGATTAAAAACCTATCTGCAGAGCTCAACGGGCGAGGAACGTCTGAACGGACTAGCTCACATGACCCTTAACCACGATATCCAGGTCGATGCTGACCAAGTTTTTGATAAATTTGCAACCAAAAAAGACCGGCGGCTGTTACTGTGAGAGGTTAGGTCGTCTTTCGTTGCTCGTTTCTCAAAACTGTTTTTTAAACTTTAATTGTGCTTCATCCTCTATAAACAATGTTAATATCAATACATTTCTTGCTCTCATGGCTGCTATATTAGGTAGACTGAGGCCCCCACCCCTCCGAAACCAAATTCTGGGCAATTGTCTTTGATATAATATTATTTTTTATTTATTTGGTTCTCTAAAACATGGGTGCCATAGGCAAATATAAGGAGTAATGCACTTCTTTTTTTTATATTTTCCAAATTCTGCCACAAGTGGAAGTTCCAAAACATCTACTCGCCCAAAATAGAAACTCTCACTGCTTCTAACTTTTCTTTCAATTCTGACTTTGTTGGAAAAATTGTGTCATACATTCTCAAACAAAAAAAGTCTACAACTAGAAATACTCATGACAAGTGTGTACTTTTCTTTTCTTTACCTAGTTGGGGGGGGG
>JAQQPU010024029.1:0-12915 GCA_029168905.1 Artemia sp. Kazakhstan ARC1039 | reverse complement strand
AGGTTGTCATTCTCAAAGACCTAATTTTCAAAACTTTCGACTATGTTGAACAAAATGACAATCTCAGAATTTTGATTGGATGTGTTTAGGGAAATAGTGGGCGTGAGAGGGGGGTTAGTTGCCCTCCAGTCACTTTTAACTATTAAAGAGGGCACTAACCATTTGAATTTCCAATAACATGAGCCCTTTTTGAAGTTTCTACGACAACGCTTTCTATAAAAAACCTTATATGCCTCCAGGGCATAACTTACAACTCTTGCCCTAGGGGCTGTGGGGGGAGTGTCATCCTCAGACATAATTTCCGGATTTTTCAACAACATTGAACAAAATAGCTATCTAAAAATTTTGATTGGATGTGTTTGGGGAAATGGTGGACGTGAAAGGGGGGTTAGTTGCCCTCCAATCACTTTCGACTATTTAAAATAGCACTAGCCCTTTCAATTTCCAATATAATGAGCCATTTTTGAAGTTTCTACGACAAAAATATCTATAAAAACCTTATATGCCCCCAGGGCATAACTTAAACCCTTCCTCTGAAGGCTGTGAAAGGAGTGTCATCTTCAAAGACATAATTTCCGGACCTTTCAAGTACGGTTGAACAAAATGGCTATCTTAAAATTTTGATTGGATATGTTTGGAGAAAGGATGACCATGGAAGGCGTTTCAGATGCCTTCCAATCACTTTCGGCTATTAAAAAGGGCACAAGCCCTTCTAATTTCCAATCGACTGAGCCCTTTTCGAAGTTTCTACGACAACTTCTTCGATACGAAGTGCCCTGATCTAAAATAAATAAATAATATTAATAATACATGGTGTCAACATCGTTCTTTAGCCTACTTAGGCAGCGTTATTGCGCTGCCTATGATTCGACGCATATAAAATTCATCAAATTTGAAGTTGCCTATCAGAAGGTAAGAGTCCGAAAAAATTCGCCTGATTTTCAAAAAAGGAAGAAAACGCCCAAAGGGGCAAATGATCTTGACAAAAAGCACATCGCCAAATTCAAAACATCAGAAAACCCTGTTGTAGAGGTTTCATGCTCCCAAACGGCAAAGCAAAATTTTACAATCTTTCAGGAAGAAAGATCATATATGTGATTGTCTGTTCGTTAGTTTATATATTTATTTCGTTTTCCCCAGGGGTTTTGTACCGAAACAATGGTCTTGGAAAACCGGAAGATAGCAAACGGGATCATAAATTAAAATTTCTTGTGGTCCTTTTAAGTATTCAACAAAAGTTTGAGGCACAGCAAAGTGGTATTGTCTGTCATTTTGTGGCACCAAGTTACAATTTAAAAAAAAAAAAAAGTTGCTCAATTTTTAAAAAGAGGGCAAGGTTGTGATCAAATGAAAATTCTGAGATATCCAATTAATTTAAAATTATTGAAAAATCATACGAGACTCCCCAATTTCACAGGCAAAAATGCCACACGTCAGCATATTGCTTCCTAAAGAGTCATGTAGTCCATCAGGATTGCAGCAGTAGCATGAACCTAGTAAAAAGCGAACCAGAGCCCACAGTAACCAAAACTTAAAAAACGCGTTTTGAAAAAAATGCCTAGTGGGAAAAAATTGCCATCTGACAGTGATTAAATAAAAAAAAAAGTTTTTTCAGCTCAAAGTAAGGAGCAACATCAAAACTTAAAGCGAACAGAAACTATTACGCAAACGAGGGGGTTCGTCCCCTAGTCAATACCTCACTCTTTACGGTAAAGTTTTTTTAGTACTTTCTTAAGTTATTTATTCTAACTAAACGGCCTTTGGGATTAAGGGGTCATTCTTAGAGAGTTAGAACAAAATTAAAACTTTAGCATAAAGAGCGAGGTATTTACCAGGGGTCGAACCCCCTAATATACGTAATAAAAATATACGAATATTGAAGTTCGTTACATAAATTAATACGTAAGTTACGTATATTTGTTATTAATAAAAACGTTCGGAAATAAATTTAAACGTTCTATTCCCCTTTCTAAGTAATTAAAAAAAATTGGAGGGCAACTAGGCCCCCTCCTCCACCCTCTTTTCTTAAATCGTCTGATCAAAATTTCGAAAAAGCCATTTAGCCAAAAAAATGTAAAATTAATATACAAATTTAGTTTTAGTTTTCATGTACGGTGAGCCAAAATCATACCTTCATTAATTAAAAAACACTCAAAAATTAAGTAAAAAAACAAGTTTTTTTAAGTGAAAGTAAGGAGCGACATTAAAGTTTAAAACAAACAGAAATCATATAACAGAAATCATCCGTATACAAAAGGGGCTGTCCCCTCCTCAACGCCTCGCTCTTTACGCTAAAGTTTTTTTTTTTTAATTAATGAAAAATTATACTTACCTCTGCCCAGTCAGTCCAACCCCCACAATCACTTTACTCAATTCGGACCATCCCCAAACCCCCCCTTACTCATTTTCCTCCCCAAAATCCCCTCCCTTTCGACTCCGTTCTTCTCCGTTCGTCCAAGAAGTTACCGACCGGTTCTGGACTCCACCCGTTATTTGCCAAAACAAACCCAACCCCTCCCCTCGCAGACACACCCCACCTTACTTCCCTCCCTCAGCATCATCTTGCCCCCCCCCAACCCCCATATAAAGATCACTCCCAATTTGACTTATTCCCAGATCACCAAGAAACCTTTCTCCCTTCCCTTGCACTTTATCCCCCCTGGCTACCCTACCAGTATGACTCTGGTTTAAGAGTAAGCAGGCAGAATGATCCACAGGTAACACATCCATGCAAAATTTCTAAAACTTCAAATAGTAAGACGAATTCCACCGTAGTTCCATCCCAACTTAATAATATTCCCATAATTTGTTCGCTGTCCTCCTTTTCTCTCAAGCCCGGTCCAGTCCCGCCTTTTAATAATGCCTCAAAACCACACCCTTACCCACAGCACCCTTCTCATAAACTTCAACCCCAAATAACTCCATCCCGAATTGAAAAAAAATCCCAATACCCAAATCGGTTTAAATTTCCAACTTTCCTACTTACCAATGCTGAGAGCCTGAATTTTGACAAAATTACCGAACTCGAGGGTATCTCTGAAATTCATAAAACTAATATTATTGCTGTGACAGAGGTTCAGTCCCAGAACTCAGATTTCCTAAAAATTAGCAATTATACTCAGTTTATAAAACTTCGCCCTCCCGACCACCCTCTCGGGAAAAAAGGGGTGGTATATTATTTTTTGTCCGAGATAACCTCCAACCTAAACTCATCCCCACCCCCAACTTATCAGATTATGATGAAATTCTATGGCTGAGCCTTCGACCGAAAGTACTTCCCCGCCCTTTCAATTTAATTGTAACCATCGTCTTTTATCATTCCCCTAACCAATGTATTGACCAGAAACGCAAATTTATCCAACAATTTCTTATAAGTGCTGACTTTGTGTTATCAAAGTATCCGAACGCTGGTATTTGCTTACTTGGTGATGCGAATGACCTGAGGATAGACTCTATCTGCACCTCTCTTAATATTAAACAACTGGTTAAAATATCTACAACAAAAGGTAACACCTCTCTGGATGTTATTTGTTCAAACATGAGTAAGTTTTATAACTCCCCGCAAGCACTGCCACCACTAGGAGGCAGTTACCACTATTGTCTTCTTTTTTCTCCCTCCTCAGCCATTGAACATTCCTTTACTACCTCCATTGGGGTTTGCCGTCCCCTCAGTGACGCAGGACTTTTTTCTTTTGGATCATGGCTGACCAGTGAAAGTTGGTCAGACCTTTATAATTCTAATAACCTTGATGACAAAATTTTGATTTTTCACAAAAAACTAATTGATTCCTATTCATTATGTTTCCCAGAAAAAAAAATCAGAAAGTGCTCCAGTGATAAACCTTACATAAATAATCACATAAAAATATTAATCCGCACGAAAATAAGCTTATTTAAGAGGGGTAATTTAGCTGAAGCAAATAAGTTAAGAAAGGAATTAAAAAGTCAAATTAGAAAAGCTGCCCGAGCCTATTATAAAAATAAAATTAAATACTTGTGCCATGATAAACCAAAGAACTGGTACTCTGAAATTAAAAAACTTACCGGCAAGAGTCAAGAACAACTAAATTTTAATATAAATGAACCTCCAAAGACCACAGCTAATAACCTCAATAAGTTTTTGGCTTCTATTGTCCAGAGTCTCCCACCACTATCTTACGAATTTCCAGATATTCCTGTTCCTTTTTCACTCCCACATATTTCTCCACTTGATGTTGTAAAAAAAATTGAAAAACTAAAACGATCAAGCATTTGCCCATTAGATATTCCTGTTCCTCTGATTAAAGCTTTCAGTGATTACCTCTCAAAACCCCTATCCACCCTGTTCAATGAAATTACCGAATCTGGACAGTTCCCTCAATATTGGAAACAAGGCTTTATTACCCCAATCAAAAAGAAAAATGGGAAGCCTGGTTTTGATGGCATTCGTCCTATTACCCTCACCTCGATTTTTTCAAAATTGTATGAAAGTTTTCTCGCAGACTGGCTTAAGATGAAAGTCCTCCCCCTCATTGATCTTAGACAGTTTGGTAATCTCAAATCCACGTCAACCTCTCATTACCTGATCCATCTTGTTGATACCATGGGTAAATTACTTGAAAAACCTAACACTTGGCTTAATCTAATTTCTATTGATCTTCAAAAAGCTTTTGATTTGATTAACCACAATTTACTCATAGATAAACTTATAAATGAATTCCACATTGAAACTTTCCTTGCTAAGCTTGTTGCCTCTTTTCTTTCTAATAGATCTCAAGCAGTTAAATATTTAAATTGTTTCTCAGATTATCTCCCCATATTTAATGGCATTCCTCAGGGGACTATTCTAGGCCCTCTCCTTTTTTCACTTATGCTTAATAACCTTTCAACCCTTTACGACAATAGATGGAAATTTGTCGATGACTTGACAGTTTTAGAGATATGTCATAAAAACATCTTTAGCAACCCAATGGGCATACTCCAAGATATTGCCTGTGAGGCCTCTTCCCTTGACATGACTGTTAACCCTTCTAAATCCGCAATAGTCTCAGTAAGTTTCCTTAAATCCCCTCCCCTTTTTCTTGCTCCTATACCTCCTGAAACCTCTGTCATATCTCTTAAACTCCTTGGTGTTACAATTTCTTCTAATTTGAAATGGGATGCCCATATAAATAATATCCTACGACAAGCAAACTCCTCGCTTTCCCTCCTTAAACTTTTAAATAAATTCAGTTGCCCCCAATCACATTTACTACAAGTATACATTTCTTTTGTGCGTCCCATATTAGAGTACGCTTGTCCTGTGTGGCACCCTGGCCTCTCTAATGAAGCAACACAAAAAATTGAAAATGTCCAAAAGAGAGCTCTAAGGATTATTTTTAAAGAGGGCAAGATACCGTATTTGTATTTGTTAAATATTTCAAACCTAGAGACCCTCGAGAGACGAAGAAATAATTTGTGCCTCCGTTTTGCAAAAAATGCCATAACAAACCCTCGGACGGCAAGTATTTTCCCCAAACGTCACTCCCCATCCAGATTACGGCCGCCTCCAGCTGTTTCTGATCCCATCCCTGTTTTGTCCCCCATTCACTGCGTTACTTCGAGATATGAAAGAACTTTTGTCCCCTTTATTACAGGAAAAATGAATAAAATGTCCCAATAGCTTCTTTTTTTTCTTTTTTTTTGTCTCCCCCCCCCCTTCTTGACCAGTTTTTATTTTTTAACTCTTTCATTGACTTACTGTAGTTGGATTATTGACACTTTCTTAGTGTCCCTTTTAATTCATATGCATTTATGTCTCGCTCTTTTTTTTCTGTGCATATGCGTTTATTCCCCCCCTCCTTTTTTTTATGTCCGTTATAATTCTTTTTCCGATTCGTATTTGTGTAAGTTTAGTTTGATCAGTTTTTATCTTTTTAACTTTTTAATTGACTTTTTACAGTTTTAATTATTGACTGTTAAATGATTGTTCATTATGATTTTTCTATTTCGTTGTTGTTGTTTCATTTTTGCCAGTTTTAGTGCAATCATTTATATTGTCGACTCCGAAGTCCGAATTCGGCCCTTTGTGGGCTTGTGATAGTGATCTTTTTGAAATAAATATCTTATCTTATCTTATCAAAATTTCGTTTTTAGAGTTTCGGTTACTATTGAGCCGGGTGGCTCCTTACTTACAGTTCGTTACCACAAACTGTTTGATTCAGGAATAGTAACTATTATTCCGGTTCATCTTAAAAGTAAAAGTATATTGCGAAAAGAAATTTATGGTGATGTCGAAGAAAAAGCCTGAAACCCCTCGAAAATGGTGTTAGATCAAAATGAAAAGTGCACCATTTGAATCAGCATTGTCAAAACCTGGTGCAGGGGAATTACAGTCCCTCACCTTGAAGAACAAGGAAAATCACTTTTTTGCATGGGTAGCAATGATCTGTCCCCCTTTTTTCAGAGCTAACGGGTTACCAGAACATCATACAACTACTACTGCTACTACTAACAACTCACCGCAGCACGAAGCCGCCTGAGGCAACACAGCTAAGCACGCTCCTCCTCTATCCCAATCTATTCAAAGCCTCCCTTTTTACACCCTACCAGGAAGTTCCCATTTACTTTAAATATTTCTTTATGACGTCCTCCCACCCCAGACGAGGACGACCTGCTTTCCGTTTGACCCTCGACGGTTGGCCGAAAAGGACAATCTTCGGCAATCTGTCATCCTTTATCTGCACATTCCCTATCCATCTCAACCTTTTTTCATTATAGCCCTAGAAAGCGGGATTGAACCACATTTTTCGTACAGCCTACTGCTTGAAATATGGTCGGTCAGCCGGGTACCCAGATCAATCCGTCAGCAATTTCTCTGGATAACATCTAGCAAATCTTCATCCGCTGTTCGGAGCGCCCATTCTTCAGAGCCATATTTGACCACTGTCATCACTGTAGCTTCTAATATTCTAATCTTGGTTTGCAGACTAATCTTCCTATTCTTCCAAAGATTTTTTAACTGTGAAAAAACACCCTGAGCCTTGGCTATTCTACTGTTAACATCTTCACTGCTCCCATCGTCTTTACTTATAATACTACAAAGGTAAGTGAAGCTGCCCACCTGATCAATCTTTTCGTTGCCCAACGTCACCTTTTCATCTTCACTTATTCTTAGCCTTAGTGACTTACTCTTCTTAACACCAATTTTCAAACCTATTCTAGCACCTTGAACTCGCAAAACTCTATAAGTTCATTCATTTTGCTCACAATCTCATATAGGATGCTTAAATTATCAGCATAATCTAAGTCCAGGAGAGTTTTTCCTCCCCATTTGATTCCGTGGTCTCCCATTGCCTTTCATGTGCTCCTTAAGACAAAATCCACCACAATGATCCATATACAGGGGGATAGGACGCAACCCTGCTTAACTCCTGATTTAATACAAAATCAGCTGCTACACTCATTCCCTCCCTTAGCTTCTCAAATCTACGTGCTTTTTATAAATTTCACCATCTGCCAGTGCCATATGGACTAAAATAGCCCTTTTTGTGCCATATCTCAAGGGTTGGGGCTAGCGGGCTACCAGGACATCGTAGACAAATGTTTAATAGCTCATATTCAAGCTATTGCACATATCTATATTCTTTCTATAAATTCCGCCATCTGCAGGTGCCAAATAGCACTATTAGTGCCATATCTCAAGTGGAAAAGCTGGGGCTAGTGGGCAGCCAGAACTTCTTAGAAAGATGTTTAATGGCTCATTTGAAAGCTATTCCTTATATCTACGTGCTTTATCAATTCTACCATCCGTAATTGCCATATGGCATTAAAGACGGTACTTTTGGTGCCCCTTCTTAAGTTGAAAAGCTTTGAAGTATCAAGCGGTATCATTGTAAAAAGTATGGTCCAAAACTCTTAACTGGAGGTTTACAAGAACCCTTCCCGTATATTCCCCCTCCAAGTCCCCTAAGTAAGTTTCGCTATGAACTCTTAGTCTTTAACACCGTCAACCGACGTTGAGGCTCGCAAAATGATTTTTAATATATTGAATGCTCTTAAGAGGAAGAAATTCAAAGAATAACCAATAATTGGATTTCGAAATTCCAAATGACTATTTCTTGACGTACCCTCTCCCCTCCCCTGTTCGCAAAAGCTCAGTTTCACCAAATATAGTTTAATGCTCTCACTCTTTACAATAGAAACTTGAATTAATTCAATATTTCATAATAGACAATTACAAATGTATCTCCTGAATAAGGTCCAATAACTATGCTTTTGGTGATGACACGTTCCTCCAAAGTCCCTGGAAAAAGGGCTATATAGAACTTTAGACTTTAGATCAGAATATCAAGCGTTCGATTCCTAATTGTGCATTTTTTTTTTTCAATGCTAGTTTTGTCCCTTCTATGTGATTATTTGTCTGATAATTCAAAAGTTTTTTTGTAAATATAATGCACTTATTTTTTAAACTTGTCAAGCATTTTCAATCAAAAAGGAATGGAGGTCATCCAGTTTCATGGTTTGCAACTACATTCCTTGTAGATCAGTAAATCCATACCCCAATCCCTTGCCAATTAGGGTTTGGAGAATTGTAGGCATGTGGCTCTGCAACCACTCAAAGTTGTGTATCAAAAGGAGGATTATTTATTATTATGATTGCTTATTCATATTATTTACTTATTTTTACTATTTAATAGACAGGATAAAACTATTTGTAATGTATATAGAGAAATCATAGTACTAAAAACCTATTTGTATTTTTGTTCTGGGTTATTTTTCTAGTTGTCAGGTTACTTTCCAACTTTTTCTTGTTTATTGCTATTCCACACCTGTGTGTCTAAAGTTTCTTGGTATTTATTATTGAGGGGGGAGATGTTTAGTGGAATAAGTTAGTCATACGAACATTTCGCTTAGGTTTTGAAAATCTTGAATGTCTCCTTTAGAATAAAAGTTACTCTTTCCTAACTGTCGAAGTTGTCCACCTTCAAAAATCGTGTACACAATTTTCTGTAGCATGGATTTCTCGGCATTATTTGAAAAATAATCAGAAATGCAATGAAACCATGAGCTTTTTCAACTGAAAGTAAGGAGCAACATTATAACTTAAAACGAACAGAAATTATTCCGTATCTGAGGGGGCTACTCATCCCCAGAAAAAAATAAAAAGATTATTGCACTGTTGCTTCTACATTAAATTTCAATCAAAAACGGACAAAGATTAATTTTTTTTAAACAAAGTCTTCTGAGGCAAGTAAAGAGCGAAGTTGAAACTTAAAATGAACAAAAAGTATTGCTTCACAGTCTATCTAACATATAGCAGTAAAAGTAGTACAAATAAACCTACTAATTACATTTCCCTATTTTTGTAGGATCATAGAAAACTAGCGCTTTACTGAAAACACAAGACAATATACGAGTTTTGGTACGGTATGCACACCGACTAAGGACAGTTTTTACAGTATAAAAATAAAGTATTTTTGGATTGTTGCTTTATTTTTTTTTTTCGTTTAATTCGGTATCACTTCTGCACAATGGCTCAGTCCAATGATTGGCTCTCGTTTTGGTTCTGAAAGGACATTTCATGATTAGTTTGTAGACAAGTTCGAAGTGAAGCTATCTTGATAGTATTAGGACTATTGACTAGCTTAGAATTTGTATCTTAAATTGAAATTCTCTGTTATGTAAAGAGAAATTACCGGATTTCCAGAGTTCATATTATGGCTTATTTGATCTTTATTTAGAGTAATACTAAAGCATATTTCTTTACAATTTAAAATTGTATATTACTCACTAATGGTATTATAGCTGGTGAGACGAAAATATTACCTGATAAATCAATCCATTATTTCTTTATGCTGTTCAATGACTTCGCGGTTATTAAAAAATATTTTGTTTTTATGTTTCTAAGATAATTTTAATTGTATACTGAAAGTTACTGATGTCACAACTGTTGTAAGACCATGAAAAGCTTTATAGACTAGTTTGTTGTTGTCAGGCTGCGTACTCATTTTTGACTCCTAATTCAATATTCTTGTTTTTCATACTTGGCTTTTGTGTTTTCAGTAAAGTGCTAGTTTTCTATAATCCTAAAAACATAGGGTAATGTAATTAGTTGGTTTATTTGTACTAGTTCTATTGATATAGGCTAGATAAACTTTGAAGTGATAGTTTTTATTCCTTTTAAGTTTCGACTTCACTCTTTACTCCCCTCAGAAAAACTTTCTTTTTTTTAATCAGTAACGGGTAACATAAACGGGTAATATAGGCACTTATTTTCAAGCTTTATTTAACAAAGTTGATTTACTTGATCCTTGATAAAATTATTCACAGTAATGCATAATTTCACATAAGCTATTATGGAGGATGGCCAATGGGTGATCCTGGGGGGAGGGGAGGGCTGCCTAATGTCTTAAAATTTGTATTTTTATATCCAAATTTTTGTAATTTCTGTGAGCATTCAGGTAATTATATAAAAGCTGGTTGGGAGGCGGAGGTATAATTTAACTCCTAATCCCTCTTCATTTCGATTAGGCCTGAATATTGGTAATGCAGAATTTGTGATAGCTGTGATGCTGGGGTGATGGTTCCCTCCTTAGTGGCGAAAATTTTTTTTTATGTAACATTTACAAAGATTACATCCATATGCTTACCGGCACGCAAGGTTGAAAATGGATAAGCATCTTGTGTGTTGTCAGAGGTTTTCCCAGGAGGGGGGGGATGTTACCACGAACTTGTTTTGTCAAGATTTAAATGGAAATGTTTATTTGTTCAATTTTTAACTAATTAAGACGTAAGCAAAAGGCTATATGTTAACCTAGTAAAGGAATGCGATGTAGTTTCCTTCAAAATACAAAGAGGTGTTGAATAGTAAATGAAACGAAATGAAAATATACCAGTGGAATTTCTTTTAATTTAGACGGTAAAAAAGGGATGTAGCCTATATCGGTTTAAGAGACCAATCTTATTAAACTTTTGCTGTATTTTAATCTTGTTAAACTGAACTCTGTACAACACTAGCTCTAATTTTTTGAGACTCTTTCTTTTTTCTTCTATTATTTTATTTTTTTTTTTTATTTGAGATGGTTTAAAGCTATTGGAAAAGTCTTCCAAAATTTTGCACCTATACAGGGAGTACATCAACCCTTTGGGAGAGACACGGGGGAGACGGGGGAGAGCAACGCTTGGTTGGTTACTTCTAAATATGCTCAACTTGGGTCAATAACGCAAACAAACGGATAAATTTTGCTATATGCTTTCATGAAGACCAAGGAGTTTATTCCTACCTTTCCACTGCCTTACCATCTATCTTTCTACCTTTTAAATTAAAGCCTTAATCAGAGGTTCGTTTAATTTCAGTTGTATTCATAGAAATAAAAACAAAATAATGGCTTTAAACGATTGTTTGCCTGTTATTCCAAGCAAATTAATGGTCCTGTGTCAATTCTAAATTCTTGGTCAACCTTCCTAAGACCATAGGCGGGCGTACCTTGTTTGTCTCTTATTCATTCCAGGCAATCTAACGGCCCTATGTCAATTTTAAATTCTTGGTCAACCTGCCTGAGACTCTAGGCAGGCGTGCCTTTCCAGAAACTAACACACAAGTATTTGTCCAATAAGAGTCATACTTACTCCCGCCATTTACCCATGCTATTTAAGCATTTTTGCCTCTCAATTACTCGGACTATTTGTCTTGGCTTTTTTCTACAATTAGTCATGTCTTGATGCCTACTGCAAAATACTTGCTTTTCAATTCAAAATCATCTTGATTTTCAACAACGCAAACAAATTATGTTATGACGGATAAATTTTGCTATATGCTTTTCATAAAGACCAAGGAGTTAATTCCTCCCTTACTGCCTTACCATCTATCTTTTACCTTTTTAATTAAAGCTTTAATCAAAGGTTCGTTCAGTTTCAGTTGTATTCATAGAAATAACAACAAAATTAGGAATAAAATTTGGAACAAAGGTGCCATTCGTAAGGCTTAATGTCTGCTAACAAGAGGGGACTCGAATAATAATTAAACCAATAACGGCATTAAAAATGCTTTCGTGTGAAAAGAAACAAGTCTCAAAATAGAAGAAAACACAGATGATTTTTAATGCCAATCGAATATTGAAAAATAAACAAAAAATGGACACTTAAAAATGTAATCCTCCACATATCTCGTGAACCTTTCACACGAGAGGCATTTTCAAACATCCAGGAATACAACGATTGGAATCCTGACATCTGACATTCCTGACATCTGACATCCTGACATTCCAAACGTGAAACTAAATCCTACTACACCTAGTTTTTTGCTCACTCTCACTTTTATTTATTTTTTAATCGGAGAGAATTTTAAATTGACAAAAAGTATAACAAATTATTTCCAATCTTTGCCAGTAGATTAGCAACAGAAAACATCCCACATGTACAGATATATATTCGAAAAAAGAAAATACATAGCTCAGACTTAAAAAATGTAAGTAACTTACTCCATACTGTAAGAGGACAAATAAGCAAAATAATTAGAAAGCAGCATAGGAATTACTTAAGAAGCTGATCAATTCTTGTTTGCAAGGCTTCCATATTTCCTTTAATAGCATCAAAATTTTCAGAAAATCCGTCCTTCACTTCTTTCAGAAGGTGACGATAAGATTCTAAACCCGAGACGACCCCTTGTTGTCGAAGATCAAGTTCTGTCAGATTTTGACTAAATTGAACAGCTGAAAAGAAACAAGAAAGGATAAAAAGAGGGAAAATAAGAACAAATACCCAAAGAAAATTCCTTTTCAACATTTATCTGGCACAAAGAAAAATATATAAGCATATATTTTATATGAAATCATATATTTTTAAATAATTCCACCTCGTACCAACAGGTGGAATTCAGGAATATTTGAATATTCCAAATGAGAAGCCCCAGAACATGTTAAGTATTACCAAACTACAATAATATAGATTAAGATA
>JAQQPU010024027.1:0-12918 GCA_029168905.1 Artemia sp. Kazakhstan ARC1039 | reverse complement strand
TTATTGGCAAATCTTTTCATGGATGCTATTAAAACCTCCGCTATTAACAGTTTTAGAATCTCCCCTTGTTTCTGGGGAAGGTTCATGATGATGTGGTTTGCGTTTGGAAATATGGATTGGACTCCTTAGACCTATTTTATACGACTCTTTTTTTAAAGACATACATGGGAAGGTTTTTATATTTAGCCCTCTTTCTGGATTCCACAACGTTCCTATTTCTGCTTTTAAAGGCAGCCCTGCTTTTTAAGGACATCCCTATCCCTGCTTTTTAAACACGTCTATATCCTTTCATTCCAAGACAGCCAGTAGGTGTTTGTTACGTCACAGGGAATGTTTTCTAAGAGATGCAGGTGCATGTTACATCATAAGGGAAATTTTTTCTAGGTTTTTTACGTAATAGGGTTTGGTTGTCACATCATAGTTTTTTGTTGTTACGTAAGAGGACATGCTAGAGTCCACTAGTCAATCGGGGGAGTTTTATTAAGACATTTTTCTTCAAGACGTTTCAAGGCATCTCAATACGTTTTTTCAAGACGTTTCAAGACATCCCAAGACGTTTTTTAAGACATTTCTCTTCAAAATATTTCAAGACATTCCAAGACATTTCTTAAGACATTTTTCTTCAAGACGTTTCAAGACACCTCAAGACATTTTTTTCAGGACGTTTTTCAAGATTTCTTTAGTTCTTACGTAATGGGGAATGTTTAACTTATGTTAAGGATGACGCATTCTAGCCTGACATGTTTCTTCAGGGGCTGTGGGGGATCCCCGCTTGTAACTGAGGAGGACACACACGGGGGTGACGTAATGGCAATGTACACGCAGGATGTTACATAATAATTACTGGAGAAACGCCTTTTAAGGTGTTTTTCTTAGGGGACCGTTATATTTTAATGATTTTCGTCCCCATTAGAATTTGAGAGGGCATTTCCATAAAATAGAATGGAACTTTCACCAGGAGGATATGAAAGCCTTTCTAATACTTTGATTTGGCTAATATACTTTAAAAAATAACCTATTCCACCTAGGGAGAATCCTCATGTTCTGATTAATTGAATGATTAAATTGATCGCATGTTTCCAACCCTTTCCACCCAAGAGTGCAAAAACATCCCAATCCTATTCATTTTTGCTCCATTTGATTCAGCACTTGCCCCCTGGTTCTAGTGGGCTGTGTTATCCCTGGAGTCTTTGTTATATAATCCTTGGTCTATTTTGAACAAAATGGCTACATAAAAAATTCGATTGGACTCATTTGGAGAAAAGAGGGTTGGCTGGGAACTAGTTGCCATTGGATCACTTTTTACTCTTAAAAAGAGAATTAGAACTTTCAATTTTTGATCATTTGAGTCCCCTCCGAGGTTAATGTGACCACTTCTTCCATAAAACTTAATATGCCCCCAGGGCATAATTTCCAACCCTTCCCCTGGGCTTAGGGGGAAGAGGGTAGGTAGACCCTGTTTTGACCCTGAAGCTTTTGTTATCTGATCTTAGGACTATTTTCAATAACATGGCTATCTCAAAAGTTTTATCGAATGGGTTTAGGGAAAAAAAGAGCAGGGGGGGCTAGTTGACCTCCAATCTCTTTTGATTCTTAAAAAGTGAACTAGAACTTTGAAGTTCAAATCAAATGAACCCCTTCTGAAGTTTATACAAGCAGCAATTGCACAAAAACCATATATGCCCCTAGGGCATAATTTACAACAACTGCCCCTGGGCCCTGGGGGGTTGTGTCTACACCGGAGTTTTATTCATCAAACCCGTGAACTAAGATTAAAATTTTTATCGGATGTATTTGGGGAAAAATGGCGGGGAGGCTATTTTCACTCCAATCACTTGAATCCTAAAAAGGGAAGTGTAATATCCGATTTCCAATCGAACGAGGCCCTCCGAAGTTCATACGACCAACCCTTCCATACACGACAGTCACAACATCGACAGTCAAAACATGGACACGTCATAACATCTAAATTTTTTATTTTTAGATGTTATGACGTGTCGATGTTATGACTGTCGACGTTCTGATGGTTAGTTGTTCTAACGAATTTTCTTTATGAAAAAAATTTATAAGTTTATACAATAGTAATAAGTATATAATAGTTTAGAAACAAATTTCGACTATATATTTACACATCAGGGGGTGGGGGTAAAGCAAAGTATAAATTGAATACGTAACCTAACCTAACCTAGGTACCTTCTCTCCCTAAATCCCAACAAGCTAAAGTTTTAAAATTCTAGATGTTATGACGTGTCGATGTTACGACTGTTGACGTTCTGACGGTTAGTGGTTCTGACGGATTTTGTTATGAATTTTTTTTAGATGTAATGACGTGTCAATTTTATGACTGTCAACGTTCTGGCGGGTAGCGATAGTGACTGTCGATAAACTGACATGTCGATGTTATGACTGTCGATTTTTGGACGGGTAGCGATTGTGACTTTCGATGAACTGACTTGTCGATGTTATGACTGTCAACGTTTTGACGGGTGGCATTTGTGACTGTCGATGTCCTGACGTGTCCAAGTTATGACTGTCGTTGTCCTGACGTGTCGATGTTATGACTGTCGATGTCCTGACGTGTTGATGTTCTGACGGATTTTCCTTGTCGACAAAATGACGTTTGGTGCTTGTGACGATTAGATGAAATGGTAGCATCCCCTATTTTGTTACTCCCAAATGACTTCTAAGTACTTACCTAATATTTGTCATTGAAAAACAATTTTAGGTACATTTACATAGAAGCTGACAATGCTCCTCCTTCCCCTTCTCGCCCCTTCAGCACACCCCTTTTTTTATTACGCTGATAGACTTCTCACTTGACTTAGCAACCAATTTCCCTAAGTCAAGAAAAAAAAACTCGAAGAAGTTTAAAAAAAAATATGTATTGAACTGGTCTAACGGGTATAGATTGTTTTTTTCGATTTCCATAAAACGTCTATGCAAGTTTTGTACTGCTCGATATTACCCTAATGGCTCCTAAATACTTGCCTAATGTTTGTTATTAACCTGAACTGTTAAATAAATTTAGAGAAGATGACAATGCTGTTCATTAATTATCATATTAAATTCCATTAGTATGTACATTTGTAAACTATTTTTGAATAATGTTTGATATCTAATCCCTTAAAGAAGTATGAATAAAGTTGAAGAGAAGAGTTTTTATACTTCATATATTTTAAGATGTGCAGTGGGCTCTAGCCTATGTTGGTGACATGCTATCAGCAGTCCACATCAAGATTACCATGATCCAATTACTCATGTGAAAATAGGCTACCATGTATGGTAATCTAGGTTAACAAATAGAGCTACACAATGTATGTTAGTAAGAAAGCAGATATACTCGTACAGGGTATTGAATGAAAAAAAATGCACAAAAACAAAAGGATGATGTGCCTTCTATAGCAACACCTGTTTAAGTTCATAAAAAAAATCAAATGTTGAATTCTTTAATAATTTTGAAAATGCATCTTTATTCACCATTCCTAAGATTCTTAAGACTTCGATTCATCTTTCCTTTGGATTCTTATACAGCCAGTTGCAAAGCGTTTCTAAGAATTGTGCATATTCATCATAATACTTATTACTTCTTAAACCATTTAAAGCCGAACAGCATAGTGTGGAGAGGGCAATGAAGTCAGAAATACTAAAATCAGATAAAAAAGATTGGAGATATAATCCTTGACTGATCCGATTAGCAATAGAAGCTATAGCTCTTTCCGTATGACGTTGACTTTCAAAAGTAGAAAAAATACTTTCAAGGTCATTCATATTCTTCCATTTATAAAAATCTTGCAAGACGTTTTCGGCTATTTCCTCTTTGATCCCCAGACAGTTAAACTTTTCAACGATGTATGTAAAATGTTCGCTATTCAACGTTTCCGTAGTCAGGAACAGTTCCTTCTTTATAAAATCCCATAAACATGTTGACAGTCCCAAAATCTACATCATCTGCTTGAACACAATGAGTATGTTTCTCAAGCATGTCGGATTCGAGCTGCTTTAATGTATGTTAGTAAGAAAGGAGATATACAGGGAATTCAATGAAAAAAAATGCACAAAAACAAAAGGATGCTGTTACCTTCTATAGTAACACCTGCTTAATTTCATTAAAGAAATCAAATGTTGAATTTTTCAATAATTCCGAAAATACTTTTTTTTATCATTCCAATGATTTTTAATGCTTCGATTGATCTTTCCTTTGGATCCTTACAGAACCAGTTGTAAAGCGTTTTTAAGAATTCTGCATGCTTATCAAAATAATTGATACGTTCAAAATAGGTAAATGATGTGGATGAGTGACTAATACTTATTACGTCTAAACCATTTAAAGTAGAGCAGCATAGTTTGGAGAGGGCAATGAAGTCAGGAATACTGAGCTCAGATACAAAAGACGGGAGGCATAATCCTTGCCTGATCCGATCAGCAATAGGAGCCATAGCTCTTTCCTTATGACGTTGACTTTCAAACGTAGAAAAAATGCTTTCAAGGTCATCCACATTCTTCCATTTATAAAAATCTTGTAAGACGTTTTCGGCTATTTCCTCTTTGATCCCCAGAAAGCTAAACTTTTCAACGATGTACGTAAAATGTTTCCTATTCAAAGTTTTGTAGTCGGGAACTGTTCCTTCTTTATAAAATCCCATAATTGTGTTCATAGTCCAAAACTCTACATCATCTGCTTGAACAGAATGATTATGCTTCTCAAGCATGTCGGATTCGAGCATGACATGAAACACATCACTTATAGCTTGCAAAAGAATCTTTTTTGCTTCAATTTGACCTCTATTGCATTTAATTATAATCACAGGACTTTCAAGCTTATTCAAATTGGCAATAAAATTGGCAATATTTAAACTTTTTATAAGAGAAGAATTGAGTCTTATAAATAGCGATTGTTAAGTGACAGACTAACGATAAAGAATTTTATTTATATTTTGTTTATTATTCTACTAAAAAGAATATTGAACACCGAAATCTGTAGCCCCAAATAATCAAATCATTTTGCTCTTTTTAACTTTTTGTCTTAAAAACCGGTAAAAAGAAAGCACTAGAAAAACCCGTGCCAAAAAAATAATGACGTAATTCGTCAATCGATGTTTTCAATGACGTTTGACTAAGCATAATGACATCAAGTTTCAAAAGGCTGGTGAAAACGAAAATAATAATAATATTCCCTAATCAAGAATGAAATTCATCCAAGATGGTTTCACCCCTGTCAGTGGATTTGTTTGGATATATTCTCCTATCTTTCAATCATCTCGAAGTATTTAACAATACTGGCTATAAGACAGATCTTAAATAATATATTACAGTTTATGGCAAATAATGGAGAACAAAGTTGTTTTTCTTTAAAAAAATTCTTCATTTTTGTCTAAAGTTTAATTTTTGCTGTATGAGGTTAACTGCACTAGCCATGCAAGCACTGATGATGGCGAGGAGAAGTTGGAACCAGTGTGGTGACGGTAAGCTGGAATATAGTATATTCATGTCAACTAAATGCAACATTTGACCACATTAAATTTCAAGTTTCCCCATTTTATTTTCACAGTTTCTCTGTACGTAGATTATGGCACAAAATACGCGAACATCTTAAAGTATATGCCATTGTTTTTTTATTTAATTCCTATAAGAATCCCTATTTTGACTTTCTATATATATGTTGGAACCAAATACTGTCAAAATCTGGACAAGCATACTATCTCTTGATTAAATATTACACCTCTTCGAAGCTCTCTGAAAAGTAAAACTTGAAAAGTATCCTCTCTGAAAAGTATCTATGGCATTTTGATAACCTGGATGCAAAGATCCTTTTTTGATTTTGTTCAATTGTAAGGGCAGAAGTAGTAATAGTAGTAGCCCTAAAAGTTTAAGTTCAGTACTTTCAGATGTTCTTGAGATATAGCTAAGATTCCTTATTGACAGTAGAGATGCTCGTCTGGATAGTGGAGATGCTCGTCTGGATGCTCGTCTCGCCATTGAACATATTATGATTTTAGAAATACATCCAAAGTATTGTTTCTGGGACATTGCCCAACTGATGTTAAGCGTCACAATATCGTTACAAGTTCATTCCATTGAACTGGAACACGTTCAAGCACATTTAATTTATCAATTGGATTTTTGATAGGTGTTAAAAGTGACCTGTTTCGGGGCATTTTTATGGCATCATCGTGAGAATATGCATACCAAGATGATTTGAGATGCATACTAGACAGACAATTTCTTTTGATGCTTGGGCCCCAAGTCCTATCCCTATCCCTCAACCATATCCCTTCACCCCTCCCTCCCTCAACCCCCTCCAGCCAGATCAACCAGATCCAGATCAACCAGATTGTTTTCAACCAGATCACTTTGTAAAATTTAATGAGGCCTTAGCTATTTCAAATGATAATGGATATACACAGTGGGCGAGAGAAGCCATTGAAATTAAAAAACATATATTTGCTAACCTTTCGATAAATAGAGACAGAAGTAGTTTAAATATTGACCCAATTTATGCTAATCTTTTAAAGAGTGAATACAATCAATAAGGGAATTAAGATTATAAATAATCACCAGAGGACTATTTTACCTGCTCGACTAAAACGAATTACTTCAATAATAGCCAATAAAAAGGTTATTTCACAACAGCATAGTTAAAGTAATTTCCATTTTTTTTTTTATTTTTCCTCAGTTGCTCTGGTGTTCTCACTAAAGTAACTCCATAATAGCATCTTTTCCTTACGTGGATCAGTTTGCACTAATAGTATAATTTTTTTTTGGTGGTGGTTTTATTGGTTTTTTAGTTTTAACTTGTTTTTTTTTCTTTTTATCTTGTTATTTTTCTATCGTGCTGAAGACACCTTGATTGTAATACAGGCGAAATATCCGCGTTGTTTTGCATTTGTCTTTTCTTTTTTTCTCCACTGGCCACAGTCTCGTTTGTTGTTGTTTTTTTCTCTTTGTTCTTTTTTTTGTCATGGCTGGCCAGTTCAGCTTAAGATCTTTCATTCGTCAATTCTACGGGCAACAATTAGCCGCTTCTGTCAATTATTATCTGTCTTTGGTTGAAAAACTAATTTGTTAAATCAACAAACTTTCTTTAAAAAATTCAAGAAGGAATCGGTGATTCCGAAATCTTTTAAAATATGTACCCATTTTGGAATTGAAAATGAAACAAAATTAAAAAACAAATTTAGCCTAATGGCTTTAAATCACGTAATTTCTGAACAAAAGCAGAGACGTATTCAACTGTCTAAGGACTTAAATTCTGTTGAAACCCTTTTAAGGAATAACCTTCAATCTGACATTTTTATGCGAATTAAGGAAATGGCCATTAGATCTTTTTGCCATGATTTTCATTTGTCTAAGGTTCGTCTGGTTGACAACTTCGTCAGGTTGACAATAACTTTTGTTTGAGAAGTTTTTACTTTTGTTTTTGTTTTTATCCTCGTTTTTGTCTGGGTCCAGCAATTAAGAATTTGTCTTCTAAACCTCTTAATATTCAACAGGAAGCAGTTTTGTCGAAGGGTTCTAAGTTCTGTTTTCCAACACCAATCTCCTATTCAAGAATAACTTCAAAGGTGGAGTCAGGAATTATGGCTTCTATAGATAAAGTTGATACTCCTCAAGAACTTAGAGCCAAGATCGTAAGAAAACTAAACACCTTTAATATGAGCTTAATTCGTAAAGACATCTCACAAAAAAATAACATTAAAATACTTTCAGATTTGAAAAAGGATAAATTCCTTACTATCACCAGAGCCGATAAGGGAAACACGATTGTTATTATGAACATTGAAGGTTATAATAATCAAATGAAATTCATTATTTCTGACACTACTACATACAAAAAACTTGATTTTGATCCTACAGATAAATATGTAAAATCAACAAGAAAGGAATTGGAGTCATTGAAAAATAATTTGCACATTACCCCACAGTTTCATAACAAATATTATCCTAAGGGTTGTTCGGCACCCAAGATCTATGGTTTGCCTAAGATTCATAAGACTGGAGCCCCCCTCCGCCCCATTGTGTCAACTTTTTCGTCACCTGTTTCGAAATTAGGAAAATGGTTGTCGGTAGCATTGCGTCCAGTTTTGGGAACACAAAGATCATATTTAAAAAATTCGACTGATCTTACTAATAAATTGAGAAACTTCACGTTGGAGGATAGTTCAATTCTTTGTAGTTTCGATGTTGTTTCCATGTATTCAAACTGTGATTTAAAAAGGTGCGAGGACATTTTAAAAAGTAAATTAGAAAAAACCCTTTGATTTAATACAAGATGTGACTTTAGCCAGTTTGGATTTTGAAGTCATTTTGAAACTAATTATCCTTGTAAATGAATTTTCTTTTTATTTTGGTTTTAGAGGGGAGTTTTCTAAACAAATTTTTGGGTTACCTATGGGGGCTTCTCTCTCTCCTTTATTGGCAGATCTTTTCATGGATGTTATTGAAACCTCCGCTATAATCAGTTTTAGTATCTCCCATTGTTTCTTTGGAAGGTTCATGGATGATGTGGTTTGCGTTTGGAAACATGGATTGGACTCCCTAGACCTATTTTGTAAGCATTTAAATAGTTTTCATAACAATATTAAATTCACAGTTGAGTTTGAGGAAAATAATAAATTACCTTTCCTGGATATTTTATTAATTAAAAGGGATCTCCATTTACTTTTCTCGATTTACAGAAAACCAACGCACAATGATAGGTATTTGAATTTTCATTCTTGCCACCCTATATCGGTGAAACGGGGGGTTGTAATTTCACTAGTGGATAGAGCCTTTAGAATTTGTTCCGACGAATTTCTGGATTAGGAATTGTTATACTTGAGGGATGTTTTGTTTTGTAATAATTACCCAATTAAGTTAATTGACAAAATAATTGAAAATAGACGTGTTAAACATGATAGTAGGGCTATTGGAGTTTCTCAGTCTTAAGATTTAAATGTATCAAAAAGTTTCACTTCAATGCCATATGTACCTTGTTTGGGTAAGAAACTTTCACGGATTTTGCGTAAATTTGGTATTGATACAAGTTTCCAATCTGTGAGGCCAATGGGTAGTTTCTTTAGTTCTGGTAAGGATTTAACCCGGGGAAATTTGTTAAGTGGGGTGTACAAGATTCCGTGTTCTTGTGGGAAGTTCTATATTGGTAGGACTCACCAACAATATGTTAAAAGGTTTGTTGAACACCGAAATTCAATAGAAAAGACCTTACAATTAAGCAAGCCTTCAGAAACTTTTGTTTCGGCTTTAGCAGAAGATATTTGTTTTTTTGCTTTTTTTTTGGTGGTGGTTTTATTGGTTTTTTAGTTTTAACTTGTTTTTTTTTTCTTTTTATCTTGTTCTTTTTCTGTCTAGCGTGCTGAAGACGCCTTGTTTGTGATACAGGTGAAATATCCTCGTTGTTTTGTATTTGTCTTTTCTTTTTTCTCTACTGGCCAAAGTCTCGTTTGTTGTTTTTTTCTTTTTGTGTTTTTTTTGTCATGGCTGGCCAGTTCGGCTTAACATCTTTCACCCATGAAAACTTCCTCCACGGAAAGATCCTCCCACGTAACCCCCTCCCCCAACTACCATAAAAAATCCCCCTGAAAACTTCTGTATACTTTCCAATATCCAATACTATATGTAAACATTGGGCAAAGTTCATACCTTGCAGGTCTTCCCCCGGGGACTTGGGAGATTAAGTCATCCTCAAAGACATAATTATTGTATTCGACCATGGTGAACAAAATGGCTATCTCAAAATTTTGATCGGGTGCCTTTGGGGAAAAAATGAGCGTGGGAGGGGGCATAGTTGCCCTCCATTTTTTGGTCACTTAAAAAGGGCACTAGAACTTTTAATTTCCGTTCGAATGAGTCCTTCCGCGATATTCACATACAACACATACAAATACGTAGATGCAGACACATAAACCGAGAAAGACATGCATTGGAATAAGCAAACACCTGCCCAGACACACAGGCAAAAAGAGTGAGAAAGACAAAAACACATACAAATACGTAGATTACACAAACAAATACTAAGATTCATAAGACTGG
The DNA here is from genome assembly GCA_029168905.1 of Artemia sp. Kazakhstan ARC1039. NCBI lineage: Eukaryota > Metazoa > Arthropoda > Branchiopoda > Anostraca > Artemiidae > Artemia > Artemia sp. Kazakhstan ARC1039. The sequence continues at coordinate 2,889 of JAQQPU010024027.1, read as the reverse complement.
AGCCCCCTCCACCCCATTGTGTTAACTTTTCCGTCACCTTTTCGATATTAGGAAAATGGTTGTCAGTAGCATTGCGTCCACTTTTGGGAACACAAAGATCATATTTAAAAAATTCGATTGATCTCACTAGTAAATTGAGAAATTTCACGTTGGAGGACAGTTCAATTCTTTGTAGTCTCGATGTTGTTTCCAAGTATTCAAATTGTGATTTAAAAAGGTGCGAGGACATTTTAAAAAGTAAATTAGAAAAACCCTTTGATTTAATACAAGATGTGACTTTAGCCAGTTTGGATTTTGAAGTCATTATGAAACTAATTATCCTTGTAAATGAATTTTCTTTTTATTTTGGTTTTAGAGGGGAGTTTTATAGAAAAATTTTTGGGTTACCTATGGGGGCTTCTCTCTCTGCATTATTGGCAAATCTTTTCATGGATGCTATTAAAACCTCCGCTATTAACAGTTTTAGAATCTCCCCTTGTTTCTGGGGAAGGTTCATGATGATGTGGTTTGCGTTTGGAAATATGGATTGGACTCCTTAGACCTATTTTATACGACTCTTTTTTTAAAGACATACATGGGAAGGTTTTTATATTTAGCCCTCTTTCTGGATTCCACAACGTTCCTATTTCTGCTTTTAAAGGCAGCCCTGCTTTTTAAGGACATCCCTATCCCTGCTTTTTAAACACGTCTATATCCTTTCATTCCAAGACAGCCAGTAGGTGTTTGTTACGTCACAGGGAATGTTTTCTAAGAGATGCAGGTGCATGTTACATCATAAGGGAAATTTTTTCTAGGTTTTTTACGTAATAGGGTTTGGTTGTCACATCATAGTTTTTTGTTGTTACGTAAGAGGACATGCTAGAGTCCACTAGTCAATCGGGGGAGTTTTATTAAGACATTTTTCTTCAAGACGTTTCAAGGCATCTCAATACGTTTTTTCAAGACGTTTCAAGACATCCCAAGACGTTTTTTAAGACATTTCTCTTCAAAATATTTCAAGACATTCCAAGACATTTCTTAAGACATTTTTCTTCAAGACGTTTCAAGACACCTCAAGACATTTTTTTCAGGACGTTTTTCAAGATTTCTTTAGTTCTTACGTAATGGGGAATGTTTAACTTATGTTAAGGATGACGCATTCTAGCCTGACATGTTTCTTCAGGGGCTGTGGGGGATCCCCGCTTGTAACTGAGGAGGACACACACGGGGGTGACGTAATGGCAATGTACACGCAGGATGTTACATAATAATTACTGGAGAAACGCCTTTTAAGGTGTTTTTCTTAGGGGACCGTTATATTTTAATGATTTTCGTCCCCATTAGAATTTGAGAGGGCATTTCCATAAAATAGAATGGAACTTTCACCAGGAGGATATGAAAGCCTTTCTAATACTTTGATTTGGCTAATATACTTTAAAAAATAACCTATTCCACCTAGGGAGAATCCTCATGTTCTGATTAATTGAATGATTAAATTGATCGCATGTTTCCAACCCTTTCCACCCAAGAGTGCAAAAACATCCCAATCCTATTCATTTTTGCTCCATTTGATTCAGCACTTGCCCCCTGGTTCTAGTGGGCTGTGTTATCCCTGGAGTCTTTGTTATATAATCCTTGGTCTATTTTGAACAAAATGGCTACATAAAAAATTCGATTGGACTCATTTGGAGAAAAGAGGGTTGGCTGGGAACTAGTTGCCATTGGATCACTTTTTACTCTTAAAAAGAGAATTAGAACTTTCAATTTTTGATCATTTGAGTCCCCTCCGAGGTTAATGTGACCACTTCTTCCATAAAACTTAATATGCCCCCAGGGCATAATTTCCAACCCTTCCCCTGGGCTTAGGGGGAAGAGGGTAGGTAGACCCTGTTTTGACCCTGAAGCTTTTGTTATCTGATCTTAGGACTATTTTCAATAACATGGCTATCTCAAAAGTTTTATCGAATGGGTTTAGGGAAAAAAAGAGCAGGGGGGGCTAGTTGACCTCCAATCTCTTTTGATTCTTAAAAAGTGAACTAGAACTTTGAAGTTCAAATCAAATGAACCCCTTCTGAAGTTTATACAAGCAGCAATTGCACAAAAACCATATATGCCCCTAGGGCATAATTTACAACAACTGCCCCTGGGCCCTGGGGGGTTGTGTCTACACCGGAGTTTTATTCATCAAACCCGTGAACTAAGATTAAAATTTTTATCGGATGTATTTGGGGAAAAATGGCGGGGAGGCTATTTTCACTCCAATCACTTGAATCCTAAAAAGGGAAGTGTAATATCCGATTTCCAATCGAACGAGGCCCTCCGAAGTTCATACGACCAACCCTTCCATACACGACAGTCACAACATCGACAGTCAAAACATGGACACGTCATAACATCTAAATTTTTTATTTTTAGATGTTATGACGTGTCGATGTTATGACTGTCGACGTTCTGATGGTTAGTTGTTCTAACGAATTTTCTTTATGAAAAAAATTTATAAGTTTATACAATAGTAATAAGTATATAATAGTTTAGAAACAAATTTCGACTATATATTTACACATCAGGGGGTGGGGGTAAAGCAAAGTATAAATTGAATACGTAACCTAACCTAACCTAGGTACCTTCTCTCCCTAAATCCCAACAAGCTAAAGTTTTAAAATTCTAGATGTTATGACGTGTCGATGTTACGACTGTTGACGTTCTGACGGTTAGTGGTTCTGACGGATTTTGTTATGAATTTTTTTTAGATGTAATGACGTGTCAATTTTATGACTGTCAACGTTCTGGCGGGTAGCGATAGTGACTGTCGATAAACTGACATGTCGATGTTATGACTGTCGATTTTTGGACGGGTAGCGATTGTGACTTTCGATGAACTGACTTGTCGATGTTATGACTGTCAACGTT
>JAQQPU010024026.1:0-10114 GCA_029168905.1 Artemia sp. Kazakhstan ARC1039 | reverse complement strand
TTTTTTTGTCTGTTTTTATTGAAAAATTTGAAACCTGACAAATTTGCCCCTCCTCATAAATATTGAAAATTACATCCCCCATAAATTTGTTGTGAATTGACATGTCCTAAAATGTGACCACAACGAACAAAAATACCAAGCATACGCACAGTACAACAGATTGGGCTAGGATCTGGTATAAATGCAAACTTGTTGTCGGGGTGGGGTTGGAGAAGGATATTTAAAAAAAAGACGCAAGAGCAAGGGAAATTGTAGAAAAGGAAAAATAGCAGGAAAGTACAATTTTTTTAAAATCTACAGATGTAACTAATAATTTCGTTTATTTTTTGGATTTCACAGCCCCCCCCCCCCCCCCCCCCCCGCTCGAAAATATGTACGTGCCAGATTCAGATTTTCTGTCTACTACAAGAGCAGACTTTCGCATGAAGGGTTTCAGCCCATCTGAAATTTCGGGGCTGCGACAATACTTTTGGGCCTAGGCTCAAAATAAGAGTAGAGTTATTGTCAGTGTTGGAAGAAATGAGACTTGAGAGATTCTAGAACAGTGATTCCAACCAATTTTGGGCCATGTCCCCGTAGTAATTTCTAAAATCCTGATACCCCCCTAATTATGTTTATATTTTGTTATTCAAAATTTAAAATGTATTCACATTAGGGAAGTTTTAAAGGCCATTAACTTGGTATTTTTCGGTCGTCCTCTAGGTATATTTTATGCTAATGAAAAATATTGTTTGAATACCTTTTATACAATGTATGACGATTTTACAATACTATCATGTGTTTTTTTTGCCATTTAAATGCGTTTACATGTGACGTCATTCACATGTTTTTTTTTACAAAGTGGATGCTAAAGTATAGTCAGCCAAAGGGTGTATATCGTGCCCATGATACATCAAAAGGTTGCCATCCCCACCGATGAAGCCTGTCCCTCACGGTGAGATTCCCGGCTCTAGAGGCGGGACACTTCCCTTTAGATATGTACGAGGATGAAGGAAGGGAGGAAAAAAAATTAGTTTCGGAGAGGAGTGAGTTGCGACTCAGTGTTTTCATTGAAGCAATGGTACTTATTTAGTAGCCGGTCAACAAGCGAGAAGTGAAGTTTGGTTACTACTAATGACATAAAACGAAGTATGATAAAAATATAATAGTTTAGGTAAATTTGGGCTATATATTTGCACATTAGGGGGTGGGAGGCGGGGGTAAAGCATAGCATATATTAAATACGTAACCCAACCTAGGTACCTTTTTTTGCCCCTTTAAGACCAAAAAACTAAAGTTTAAAGATTTTTTTCAGTGAGCAATACCTCATTAGGCAGCGGAAACCTGCTTTTCAATAAGATTTTTTAGATTGAACCGCATATAGATGCGGTTCATCTCGTGTGTTGCCCGGCTACTAAATAAGTACCGAAGCAGTTCTATTTAGTGGTACTTGTTAATTATAGCTACCACACCCAAGAAGTGAAGTTAGAGAACGGTTCGGTACCTATGTACCTAACCTAACCAAACCTAGGCACCTTTTTACCCCCTAAACCCCAAAAAACAATAGTTTAAATATTGTAAACGCAATGAAAAACCACGGTTTCCAATCCAATGCTCTATTGAAGGAAACCCGTTTGACTAGTTTCTTAAACATCTTTCCTATATAATATGGCGCGTGTGTTACAGATAGTACATAAGTGCCAACAATTCTTACTTCATAACATGAAGAATAATTGTAGTTAACACATTTTGCATACAGACCCGCTATGCTTTGCCCCCAAACCCCCTCCCCTAATGCGCAGATACATAGCCTAAATTACATATTTTCCATTTTTTCTCCCAGTGCGGCTCTCTAGCTTCAACCCGTGTGCCTGTAAATTGAATCGCTGTGACGAAACAAGCACTGAAAAAACAAGTGACGAGTGGCAAAATGCATTTAAGCTATGTAATTGGGGCTATAGGCCTGTTTTTTCACTCATCAATGTGCTAAGATCTTACATCTTTTGTCAGAAAACGCTTAAAAGTGAAATCTTTGAACAAAGATCTTACATCTTTGGCCGTTTTTGTGCAAACGTCTTTCATCATTCTGCTCTGATCAGCGGTCTGAGAACAATGATGAGTAGATCATCAAAGTTCTCTCATCATTGTTCTATATGGTAAAACAGTGGCGGTCTTCACACTTTTTGCTAACATCTGTCAGCTGTAAGATCTTAGAACAAATATGAGTTAAAAAACGGTAATCTTTCCAGAAAGATGTAAGATCTTAGATGTAAGATCTTAGTGCTAAAAAACGGGCCTTATATATTTGCACATTAGGGGGTTGGGGTTAAAGTATAGCGAGGCTGCCTGAAAAATCTGCTAGCTACAATTATTGTGCATATTATGAAGGAAGAATTGTTTTCTAACTTCATGGTGTTCAAATATTGGTGTTGTGGTCGCTATATTTAACAAGTACCGCTTTTTTTCTATATCTTGGTTTTAGATTTTATTTAATTTTAGGTTATTTTGTCTTTTATCTTTGTTTCTTAGCGTTGAAGACGCCTTTTTTTATGCAGGTGAAATGGTACTAGTGAATTATATCTAAGACACCGCTATATACGAAAGAAGTCAAGTTTGTTTAATGCTAATGAAATAAAATAAAATAGGATGTATATATAATAGTTTAGAAACAAATTTGGGCTATATATTTGCACATTAGGGGGGGGGGGGAGGGTAAAGCATGGCATATATTAAATACGTAACCTAACCTAGGTACCCCACCCCCTAAACCCCAAAAAACAATCGTTTAAATATAGTAAACTTCAATCAGAAACCAAGCTTTGCAATCATTTATCTCTTGCAAATAGCCGTTTGACGGGTTTCCTGTCTGATTTACTTGTACAGTCTACAGCACTGTTTTAGATATAATGCACCAGTCCCTGTTGAATATCCGCGTCTTTTTGTTTTGTCTTTTTCTTCTACTGGCCCTAGTCTTGTTTGTTTCTGCATCCTGAGATTTCTCTTTATTTTTGTCTGGGCTGGCCAGTCCGGCTTTAGATTTTTCATTTAACTATTATTAAATTAAAACCAAGGTTTAGCAAAGCAACTGCAATAAAAGCATAATGTTAATGGAAGCCATAAGTTTTCAAATAATTTGTCATCATTAAAAATTTCAGGGAGGGGTTGAATTCCTGAAAACCTCCTTTTAACTCCCTAACTTCTCTTTGGCTAAAGCGTTGCTGAACTCATTGTGTTTGATATGCTCATATGATATAAACAAATAAACAAAGAATCTCCAAGAAAATTGGTTATTCCTGTTTCTTTCTCAAAAGCTAGGACAGGGTTGCCGCCCCTAGTCATTTATCATTAATTCTAGGGATTGTATATATGACAATTACTAAATTTGCAAATAAATCGCTAGATTACTGAAGAAAATCACTAAATCAACCAGAAAATCACTAAATCTATAGTTTTTGTCACCAGGTGGCAACCCTACCAAGTTACCAGCTAATTGCAAACTAATATTACACGTGGCTGAAAGTTGATATATAGTAATATTATTGGTTTTTATAATTTCGTTTGGGTACTTGTATGATAAAAACCCTACCGCTCAAGTTGTTCATTCATTGACGCATTACAGAACCGGTTTTTTTTGTTAGTTTCTTTCAGCTTAGCATGAGACAAGACAAAGAAAAGTGACAGAATAGACGGGAAATATATTGTTTGGTCTATATATTTGCACATTATGGGTGGGGGTAAAGTATTTGGACCGTGTAAATTTAGAAAACAATTTTTACTACATAATATGCAGAATAATTGTACCTAACACATTAGGCATGCAGACCCACTATACTTTACCCCCACTCCCCTCTAATTTGCAAATATAGCACAATTTGGTATCTAAAGTATTATATTTTTTATCTTACTTTGGCATATTTCATTAGGATTTAGCGTCAGAGAAACATATTAGAAGACTATTAGGTAGGGGGTATATCATACAAATACCTTCGTTTGAATTAGTGGGTAACTGGGTATTATTATCAAGTCTTATTAACCAAGGTATTTAGTTGGAAACAAGGTATTTTATTGGCACTTCACAGCAGCAATGAGTAAATTCAGGCTTGAGAGGATTCGTATCCAAATCAGAGTGTTATTTCAAAATGCAGGAGTTGAATTCTATTTTGGAGACAAAATTGTAGCGTCGTATTTAGTTTTACCATGGTTGCAGCAGTAGCTGAAGCCTACTGAAGGGCAAACCCTGGCTCAAAGCAACAAAAAACTGCATTTCTAAAGAAATTATCTCGAGACAGACTGGAACATATACAGGTGGTTTGTGGGGGGGGGGGGGCAAACCGGGTACGCCTCTTGGACACGGCCCTGGTAACATATTTTACATGCAACTCTATTTTGAATAAATGATTTATATTCAGGTTCAGTTGAACATTAATTTATAATTACAAAACATTTTTTCTGTAAATTTTGTTAATTCTCAAGCTGGTTAATGTTAACTTATTACATTACTATAAATAAATTTTCAAGCCAATTCTTAAAAAAAACGGGTTGCCACTTTATCATGTGATGGCACTAATATATGAGACAAGATTGTTTAAAAATAGACTACTTCTGTTTATGGTTTCTTTACTGACTGAATAGAACTTCTTTACATAGGAGCTAGGGGTGGGGATGGGAGGTGGAGAAGATAAAATTTTGGATGATGAAAATTAAGTGATGGAACTGCTTTGATAAGTTTTAAGCTCTGAAATAATTGAAGCTCGATGTCAATAGAGACTTGATCTAGATAGAATGGACCAAATTATAAGGATCGCCATCGACATTTCTAGAAGAAGTATTCAGAAGTTTTTCCCTATTCAGCAGCATGCAAAGTAGAATTTCCTCTTTTCCTCCTTAAGTTCTATGTCAATTCAGTCACAGGATAGCAATTTGTAGTATGACTCATAACTAAGGGTCAAACACAACTGTTGCGATCCATTTTGTAGAGGAGTTCTGTCGAAGGGACTGTCAATTCTTTTTCTCGTTATAGAAAATAAACTGAAAGATAGAAAAACCCGAAATAGACTTGAAAAAAAAAATAGAAAATAGACTTGAAACCTAGACCAAAAGGTATAACTGTTGTTTACCTGATTTTGCTGGAGTGCCAGTTTATCTACGCTTATATACACAAGGTCAGGAGAAAAAATCCATGATTATTTTTTCGGGGGAGGGGAGAGAATTTTACGCAAGGATTCTTTTTTGGAGGGAGGGAAAAGGTAGAAAAATAAAATAAAAACACATCAAAAATGCGCTTTTTATTCATTCTTGTTGCGTTTTTTCGAGTCGGACAAACATTTCGGGGGTGGGGGGTTAAATGCCTCTATCCCTATGGATACGGCCTTGCACAAGGGGATCTCTGGGGAAAGGGAGGATAGCTAGGTAATGCCACCCCTCTTTTTCCATGGACTTTTGTGTTGAAAACAATTTCACAGGAAGTTTGATATTTTGAAGAAAATGTAGTTGTCAGTTTTTATTTTATACAAAATAGACGGGGAAGAACTGCCTATCTGCGACTTCAAAGGTGAATGGGAGAAATTGAACTGATGCCCCCCTCTCTATTTGTTTTTTTCCGACCCATTCAAGTAAAAGTCGGGACGTCACTCATTAAAAGTCCTCTTTCACATAAATTGACAATTCATGTATAAAACGATTTGTACGGGAAAAAAAAAATAATTTGAGCCTGTCTGTTCTACATTTATCACTCAGTTGTTTTCGGAGATGCAAGAGAAAAACTTTTTTGATATTCATAGAGTGAGTTTGAAACTTTATTTTTATCATTTGAAGTGTATATTATGTGGAGTGAATGTTGTGACCAGTTTTTTTGGAGGTGATGATGTCTAAGTATGGAAAGGTATGGTTGGTATAACAGATAAGAATTTGTTTTAAACCCGTTGTAAAAAAATAGATATAGTGGAGTAAAAGAAAAGAAACAAATACTTCAAACAAGAAAAATAAATCACATCCAACGAGTAAGGACATTTTTTTTTGGGGGGGGGCATATACTTGTAGGTACCGTGGGGTAGTTTGCCAGTAAGCTTCGTAAGTTTTAAACCTATGTCGGGGAATCAGTAAACATATTTGAGGTTTCCTTTCTAAATTACGGAGGTAAATATAATAAAAACGGGAAAAACGAGAATTATTATGATCAGATATTCTTGTTCTGAACAACTCTCTCTCTAAAAAAAAGCGAGCGGGTAGTAACAGTTGAATATAAGGTACTGTTGTAGTAGCTGGAACCCACACAAGAAGTGAAGTTTGGTTAATGCTAATGAACTAAAATAAAATAGGATGAAAATGTAACAGTTTAGAAACAAATTTCGGAGATATATTTGCACATAAGGGGGGGGGGGATAGTGGTAAAAGCATAGAATATATTAAATACTTAACCGAACCTAGGTGCCTCCCCCCCCCCAAATCCCAAAAAACAAAAGTTTAAATATTGTAAACGCAATGATAAACCATGGTTTGCAATCCAATTCTCTGTTGAAAGAAACCTGTTTGACTAGTTTTTCAAGCATTTTTCAAGCTATATAATATATCCGTGCGTTCCAGCTAATACAACGAAACTGAACATAATTTAGCCGAAGATTTTCTGCCTCGGTTGGCTACAGTTTTGGAATACCTAAAAATAATTTTCTTTTTGCAATCAGCGAAGGCGCGGGTTCAGAAATCTTAATATTTTACTATTTCTAACCACCAAAAAGAAGAAACCGAGGGTATGGAAAAACTGTATCATAAAAAGCTGCATTTCCAGAATAACTTCTAACATACAGGGTCGCGGATATTCTGGACTCCAAATTCTCCTAATGGTGTGCTGCACATTTCATCTAACCGTCGCAAGCACTAAACGTCATTTTTTTGACAAGGAAAATCCGTCAGAACCACAAACCGTCAGAACGTCGACACGTCATGACATAGTAGGTCACAATCGTTACCCGTCAGAACGTCGACAGTCATAGCATCGAAATAATCCGTCAGGACATCGACAAAAAATTTATAAGTTTATATAATAGTAATAAGTATATAATAGTTTAGAAACAAATTTCGGCTATATCTTAGCACATCAGGGGGGTGAGGGCATAGCATATATCAAATACATAACCTAACCTAGGTACCTTCCCCCCCTAAACCCCCCAAAAATAAAGTTTCAAAATTTTAGATGTTACGACCGATTTTGTCAATGTTATGACTGTCGACGTTCTGATGGGCAGCGATTGTGACTGTCGATGAACTTACTTGTCGATGTCCTGACGGCAGTGGTCCTGACGCCTTCCCCTCCTAGTTAAGCTGCTTGACATTTTATGCGGCGTAAAATTATATAATTAAAGAGCCAAGGCGCATTGGCAGAGACAGAGCCCATGCCCCTCCCCCCTAAGTCTTGAAGGTTTTCGCGTAACCTCCTGTCTGTTACATAAAGTTGTTTTACTTATTCCTTGTACATTTCAAAGGACCTCAGAATTAATCTTCTTAACCTTTTTTTTTTCGGAAACGGCAATTTGGTTTTTTCTTAAGATTGGTATTTTACCATCTTTCGTTGTGAAAAAGCATTCTATATAGGTTGCGACTTGAGGAAGTTTGTTTTACCCTCCCGACCCCTTAATATATTTCATAAATCGTCTGATGACTGAAATTAGGGACCTCTGAAGGTTGAAAGGCCTGAGCAAAAGTTGGAGGAGTTTCAAGACGCAATGTGTTTGGTAAAAAATTTGCTTCGATTGCATTCTCTGTTCAAGGCTGAATGAATAGTATTTAAGTCAATACTGTTCTTAAACGTTTCGACCTGGATTGATCGAACTTGTATGCAGTGATTGCTGAATCAATTAGCCGCCTTGCTTAATGCTATTTATCGTTCAAGGTCAACTGAGTTTCGACCGTCAAGAACAAGAGAGTGACCAGTTGAAATGTGTAATTTGACATTAATAGCATTCAACCCAACATATTGCTATTTTGACTGGTTTTCACCCGTCTTTCTTTTCCCTGAGTGCACCTTGGTTACTTGGTATTTCTTACTGAAACGATCAAATAGCAATGTAAGCTGAGAGAGTCTGCTCAACAGGAGACTTCTTTTGGGTACTCATGATGAGGAGCTCTGCTAAAGGTAGTTATACTGAGCAGCACAATGCCATGTCGATTGTCTTAGCTTAACCCTGTCAAGCAGGAGCTTTGAAAGTTCATCCGATGGAGAACAGTAAACGTATTTGCAAAGCACTGATATAGACATCTCGTCAAGACGTTCCTACGTTGATTGGGAGGGATTGGTAGCATATACTAGATTTCCTTATTTATAATTAATCGGATTTGGTTATACTGGAGAGGAGGTTTTCGGGACACCTGCAAAAAGATGACAAACATGTTCAATAACAGGCCGAATGCGAGATGTGAATAAGGAGGATAACTCCTTGCTTTAGGAAAGGGGATGATTTCACTTCACTAAGTTGTTCAGCTCACATGCGATCCAAGGAAATATACTGCTAAAAGAGGAGCGGTATTGACTTTTCTTATTGAGTCCGCTTTACAGACAAATGAGGATGAGTATTCCCAGTTCTTACTTTGGAATTTGAAGTTCCTTTGGAAATTGGCTTCAGATTTCTGATCTGTAACTATGTAGGCCTATGTATAGCTTTTGCACGATTAAATAATACAAATGCTCGTACAAATTCACATTTCATGTGTGGTTTCGAAACCCCTCCCCTCAAATCCTCCTCCTGAATACACTTTGCCGTAGGGAACATACCAGATTTAATCAAATAACACCTGAGGTAAGACTAGGTCCAATTTAGAGATATGTATTTTTAATCATGTACTTAGGTGGGATTTTCGGTTCCCAGCCCCCAAAATCAAGGTTTTAACGATTTGTGTCATAAAATCAAGGTTACCACACGGTAAAAAAGAAAATTACTAGATTTTAGTGATTTTTGGTTTATTTAGTGATTGTCTTCAATAATCTAGTGATGTATGTGCTGATTTAGTGATTTTTTATTCCTAGGCAATATTAAAAAAATGACTAGAGTGGTAAATCACTAAGAGTGGCCTTTTTTTTTACCAAATAATTACCTGTAACACACTATATGATTCATCAAGTTTAGTGTTACCCATCAAAAGTTACGATCCTGAGAAAATGTGCCTGATTTTTGAAATGGGGGGGGGGGGGGTGGAAAAACCCTCTAAAATTCAAGGAATCTTGATGAAAATCCCACCATCAGGTTCAGCGTACCCGAAAACCCTATTGTAGAATTTTCAAGCTCCTATATACAAAAATGTGGAATTTTGCTATTTTGTCAGAAGACAGATCACGGATGCTTGTTTATTGTTTTTTTTGTGTTGTTTTTTTCCCCAGGGGTGATCGTATTCAAACAATAGTCATTGTTTATGACCATTGTTTACGTATAGTATTTATTATTGGAAAGTATACAGGCTTCTTCGGGCGAGAGGAATTTTGTGCTTGGGGTGGATTTCCATCGGGAGAATCTTCCTTGGGGAGGGAAGTTTTCGAGGGGAGGGGGGAATTCCAGGTAAAATTTTTATACGGGGAGGATTTGGCAGAATTCCTGCACAAAATTCTTATTGTCTTACATTATGTTTGCCAACTCAATTTTGCATTTGGAGATATTCCGGGAAATTATTTCTGGAGTGATTGAGAAACCGATTAGAGATTACAGTTTTTATTTCAAATGAAAGTATGCTAAGGATAATTTAACACGTGAGGTAAGACTAGGTCCATTTTAGAGATGTGTATTTTCAATCATGTACTTAGGTGGGATTTTCGGTTCCCAGCCCCCAAAATCAAGGTTTTAACGATTTGTGTCATAGAATCAGGGTTGCCACACGGTAAAAAAAAATCACTAGATTTTATTGATTTTTGGTTTATTTAGTGATTTTCGGTTTATTTAATAATTGTCTTCAATAATCTAGTGATGTATGTGCTGATTTAGTGATTTTTTATTTTCAGGCAATATAAAAAAAAATGGCTAGAAACAATGGTAAATCACTAGGAGTGGCTTATTTTTTTTTTTTACGATATAATTAATTACCTGTAACACACTATAAGATTCATCAAGTTTAGTGTTACCGGATGCGTAACACATCACGGATGTGTGTTAATTTT
>JAQQPU010024023.1:0-12920 GCA_029168905.1 Artemia sp. Kazakhstan ARC1039 | reverse complement strand
GTTAAAACTTTCAGGGAAAGCTGAGTGGGATGTTAAGCTTGACGAAAAGACATTATGCGCATCCAGGTTGTCAAACAGGCGGGTCTGCAATATCTCAGAAACAGCTAAGGATATTAACTTGAAACTTTCAAGGCCTGTATAAATGAATCAAAAGAAACTGTGTGTATCCATGCTGTTAAAAGGACATATCTGCAAAATCCCAGGACCGGGTAAGGGTATTAACTTGAAACATCCAGGGCTAGTTGCGGGGGCCGTTGAAATAATCAAAAGGCACTATGTGTCTATTCTTCAAATGGGTGTATCTTCAACCAAGGCCGTACCCAGGATTATTTTTCGGGGGGGGGGGGTTACACAAAAAAAACCTCAAAAAATGCTTACAAAATTTGTTTATATCCATTTTTATTACGTTTTTACGAGTCAAACAAACCTCCCGGGGGGGGGGGGCAAAAACCCCCTAACCCCCCCCCCCCCCCCTGGATACGGCCTTGTCTGTAACATCTTAGGAATGGCTAAGTGTGTTACGTTAAAATTTAAGGGCATGTTGAGAATCACATTAAAAGACACTATGAGTATCCAGGTTGTTGAAATGTGTATATGCAATATCTCAGGAACGGTTAAGGGCATTAACTTGGAACTTTTGGGGCATGTTTAGGGGGATGTTGAGCTAAATCAAAAGAACAATGTGCATCCATTCAAGTGGTCGAAAAAACTTACCTGCAATATCTTAGGAACGCCTAAGGATAACATGTTGAAACTTTCAGGGCATACTCGGAGGAATGTCTAATTAAATCTAAAGAGAGAATGCACATCCAGGTTGTCTAAGGGCGTATTTTCAATTGCTCTGAAACGGCTAGGGTATCAAGTTGAAACTCTCAAGGAATGTTGAGGAGGATGTTGAACTAAATCCAAAGGCATTATATGCATCCAGGGTGTCAAAAGGGCATATCCGCAAAATCTCAAAGACGGCTGGGGGCAATAAGTTGAAACTTACAGAGAATGTCGAAAGGGGTTGTTAAACTAAATGCACTGCGTGCATCCAGGTTGTCAAAAAGGTTATTTTGTAAAAAAGTTGACACTTTCATTGAATGTTGAAACGAATGTTAAAGCAAATCATGAGACACAATGTACATCCCGGTTGTTAGAAAGGCGTATTTGCAATATCTCACGAACAGATAAGGGTATTAAGTTAAAATGTTCAGGGGGTGTTGGGAGGGGGGGGGGGTTGTTGTGGAAATAGACCAACAGACACTATGTGAATTTCATGCTGTCAAAAGGGTGCATTTGCAATTTTTCAGGAATGGCTAAGGGTATTAACCTGAAAATTTTAGGGTATGTTGAACTAAGTCAAAAGACAATTTGTGAATGCAGTCTATCAAAAGGCTGTATCTGCAGTATCTCAGGAATGGCTAAGGGGATTAAGCTAAGGGAACGCTGACTAAATGCTATGTGCATCAAGATTGTCAAAAGAACGTATCTGGAATATGGCAGGAGAGGCTAAGGAGACTTAGTTAAATCTTTCAGGGAAAGCTGAGTGGGATGGTAAAATTGACCAAAAGACTCTGTATGCATCCAGGTTGTCAAAAGAGCGGGTCTGCAATATCTCAGATTGGGCTAAGAGTATTGACTTGAAATTTTCAATGCACGTTGAAGGGTTTGTTGAACTAAATAAAAAGAAAATATATGCATCAGGTTGGTCAAAAGGACGTATCTGCAATATCCCAGAAACAGCTAAGGATATTAACTTTCAGGGCATGTTGAACTGAATCAAAAGAAACTATATGTATCCAGGCTATTAAAAGGGTGTATCTCCAAAATCTCATTACCGGCTAAGGGGATTAACTTAAAACATCCAAGGCAAATTGAGGGGGTTGTTGAAATAAATCAAAAGACACTATATGTCTATGCTTCAAAAGGGTGTGTCTGCAACATCTTAGGAATGGCTAAGGGTATTAAGTTAAAACTTTAAGGGCATGTTGAGAACTACATAAAAAACACTATGGTTATCCAGGTTGTTGAAATGTGTATATGCAATATCTCAGGAAGGGGTAATGGAATTAAGTTGAAGCTTTCGGGGGATGTTGGACTAAATCAGAAGTACTATTCGCATCCATTCAGGTGGTCAAAAAGGCGTACCTGCAATATCTGAAGAACAGATAAGGGTATAAATATAAAACTTTCAGGGGGTGTTGAACTAAATCAAACGATACTAGGTAAGGAACGGCTAATGGAATTATTCTGAAACTTTCGGGGGAAGTTGGACTAAATCAGAAGTACAATGTGCATCCATTCAGGTGGTCAAAAAGGTGTACCTGCAATATCTGAGGAACAGCTAAGGGTATAAATATAAAACTTTCATGGGGTGTTGAACTGAATCAAACGATACAAGGTCAGGAACGGCTAATGGAATTAAGTTGAAACTTTCGGGGGATGTTGGACTAAATCAGAAGCACAATGTGCATCCATTCAGATGGTCAAAACGGCGTACCTGCAATATCTGAGGAACAGCTAAGGGTACAAATATAAACTTTCAGGGGTGTTGAACTAAATCTAACGATACTAGGTGCATTCAGGTCGTCAAAAGGGCGTATCTGCAATATATCGGGAACGGCTAAGACTAAGAAGTTGACATTTTCAGGGCATAATCAGAGGGATGTGTAAATTAATCTATAGAAACTATGCGCGTCCAGGTTGTCTAAGGGACGTATCTGCAATGCTCTGAAACAGCTAGGGTATTAAATGAAATTCTCAAGGAATGTTGAAGAGGATTTCCAAAGGCATTATATGTATCCAGGGTGTCAAAAGGGCATGTGCGCGGTATCTCAAGGATGGCTGAGGTGATTAAGGTGAAACTTACACGGAATGTCGAAGGGAATGTTGAACTAAATACACTGCGGGCATCCAGGTTGTCAATAAGGTTATTCTGTGAAATTAAGTTGAAACTTTCAGTGAATGTCGAAGGGGATGTTAAAATCAATCAAGAGACACAATGTACATCCCGGTTGTTAGAACGGCTTATTTGCGATATCTCACGAACGGCTAAGGGCGTTAAGTTAAAATGTTCAGGGATGTTGAGGGAGGAGGGTGTTAATCTGAATAGAAACACACTGTGTGCATCCATGATGTCAAAAGGGTGTATCTGCAATATCTTAGGTAATACTATGATATAAAGTTGGAACTTCCAGGGAATGTTGAACTAAATTGAAAGACAGTATTTACATCCAGGTTGTCACAAGAACGTGTCAGTAATGTCTCAGGCACAACTAAGGGTACACATTTATGGTTTATAGGGCCAAGGTGATACTTTGACGGAATATTGGACGGAGGATCAATTAGATTGACTTAGGGGGCCAAGGAAAGCTTATCAAGGATGACAAATGTTTGAAAAAAAATTGGTTGTATTGATTCTTAATGTGAAATATTCTTTATTCTACGTTGATCTGCGTAACATTTTTGGCAGCGAGAACCAAGGAAATCCCAACTGGAAACAAATATGGTTGAAGTGATTCTTGACCTCATATTTCTATTTTATTTTTTTTTAACAAAATCTCTGGGACGGCTAAGGGTATTCCAATGAAACTTTAAAGGCATGTTGAGGAGGATATTGAACTGAATCAAAAGAAAGTATTTGGATACAGGTCGTCAAAAGAGCGTATCAGAAATGTCTCAGGAAGGGCTAAGGGTGATACATTGAAATTTTCAGTGCCAGTAGGTGGGGATATTGAACTAAATCAAAAGACACTACGCACATCCAAGTTGTCTAAAGGACGCGTTTGCAATATCTCAGGAACGGCTAAGGGTATTGTTTATTTTTTATTTTTATTTTTTTCTTAACAACAATCTATAACCCTTTTGATAAATGAGCTCAAAATACGTTTTATGTAAACAAACAAGTAGTTAACCAAAATATAATCCAATCAGACTCTTATAATAACATCGTCGATCAATGTTTATCTATATTCAAGGTTGTGACAGAAAATGAGTCAGGATGGCTCTAGCCCTACAGAAGGTAAAAAATTATGCCAATTTTTCACTATTTGTTGAATAATATTCCACCTATCCATTCAACCAAAGGTCTGTAGTAAAATTACCATTAGAATTTGTCGCAAAATATAAAAGGCAAGCCAAAATCTCGATTCCTAAAATCCCGAGCAGAAAAACCATTCAATAGAATTTTTTCCAGAAATGCAGTTTTTCAAAGAAAAATAAAAGTCTATATCAAACAGTTCGTGGTAACGAACTGTAAGTAAGGAGTGACCCGGCTCAATAGTAACCGAAACTCTAAAAAACGAAACTAGTATATCAATAGATACATCAAAAGAATCGGATTGTTATACTGATTTCAAATAAATAAGTTTCATCGAGTTTAGTCTTACCCATCAAAAGTTACGAACCTGAGAAAATGTGCCTTATTTTCAAAATAAAGGGGAAACATCCCAAAAAGTCATAGCATCTTAATGAAAATCACACCATCAGATTCAGCGTATCAGAGAACCCTACTGTAGAGGTTTCAAGCTCACATCAACAAAAATGTGGAAATTTGTATTTTTTGCCAGAAGAAATATCACATGTGCGTGTGTATTAGTTTGTTTTTCTCCCCAGGGGTGCTCGTATCGACCCAGTGGTCCTAGAATATTGTGTGAGGGCTCATTCGAAAGGAAACTAAAATTCCTATTGCCGTTTTTAAGTGACCAAAAAATTGGAGGGCAACTAGGCTCCTTCACACGATCATTTTTTCCCCAAGTCACCTGATAAAAATTTTTAGATAGAAATTTTGTTAAGCATAGTCGTAAGATCTAATAACTATGTCTTTGAGGATGACTTAATCCCCCAGAGTCTCCGGGAGAAGGGTTGAAAGTTATGAACTTTGCCCAGTGTTTACATATAGTATTGGTTATTGGGAAGTATACAAACTTTTTCAGGTGGGATCTTTTTCTGGTGGGGGGTCGGGCGGAGTGGGTTACGTGGGATGATCTTTCCAAGGAGAAATTTTTCATGGGGGAAGGTGCCGGATTTTCCGGCATTATTTAAGAAACGATCAGAAATTAAATAAAAAAACAAGTTTTTTCAACTGAAAATAAGGAGCAGCATTAAAACTTAAAACGAACAGAAATTATTACGTATATGAAGGGGTTCTCCCCCTCGTCAATACCTCGCTCTTTACGCTAAAGTTGTTTTAGTACTTTCAGAAGATCTGTTTATTCTAATTAAACGGTCTTTGTGATTCAGGGGTCATTCTTAAAGAATTGGAACAGAATTCGAACTTTAGCGTAAAGAGCGAGGTATTGACGAGGGGGAGAACCCTCTCATATTTGTGTTAATTTCTGTTCATTTTAGATTTTAATATTGCTCCTTACTTTCAGTTGAAAAAATTTGTTTTTTTATTTAATTAAACTAAAAACGAGTAGAAATAAATTCAAATAATAATTAATGAATAGAAATCTAACCACTGCTACTATTACTAACAACTCACCGCAGCACCATGCCGCCTGAGGACAACACAGCTACGCACGCTCCTCCGCCATCCCAATCTATTCAAAGCTTCCCTTTTTACACCCTCCCAGGAAGTTCCCATTTCCTTTAAATCTTTCTTTATGACATCCTCCCACCCCAGACGAGGACGACCTGCATTCCGTTTAGCCTTAGACGGTTATCCGGAAAGAACAATCTTCGGTAATCTGTCATCGTTCATCCGCACAACGGGCCCTAGCCATCTCAACCTTTCTTTCATTGTAGCCCTAGAAAGCGGTATTGAACCACATTTTTCGTACTGCCTACTGTTTGAAATACGGTCAGTCAGCCGGGTACCCAGAACAATCCGTAAGCAATTTCTCTGGAAAACATCTAGCAAATCTTATCCGCTTTTCGGAGCGCCCGTGCTTCAGAGACATATTTGACTACTGTCATCACTAATAATAATAATTTATTTTTAACCCTCATCATGTACAAAAATGATAATTGTGGAGTATAATGAAAAAAGTAGATAATACACTACATACATAAAACTTAAAAACTTCACAAGAGGAGAGTAACCAAAGAAAGAAAAACATTCAAGATACAAAAAACGAAAAAAGAAAAAAAACACTTCAAAAAAAAAGAACAGAAACTACAGCAAACGAGGAAGGTCACTGTTGGCTGGCAGATACTTATATGAAGACTGGGGTAGTTTGCCGGCAAGTTCCGTAAGTTTTGACCCAATATCCGGAAAACCGTAAACAGAAATGAGATTCCGAGTTCTATACCATGGAGGCAGATACAATAGAGAGCGGGAAAAAACAAAACCGAGTGATGTGTAAAAACTGAAAATAATTTAACAAGAGACTTTCTATTGTATCTACCTCGATTTGCAACAATTTTAGAATAACTTAACTGAATTTTCTTCTTGCAATCAGCGACGACGAGCGTTCGGAAAGATTTTAGTGTTTTACTAATGTTGATAACAGGGAAAGCCCTTTCTAGTCCTGCTGATCAAAAGGCTATCATCTGCATAAGCAGGATAAGAGATGTTAACGGAATTAAGAATGCAAGTGGATGGGATAGAAGAAAGAACAGATGATATACAAGATTTCAAATAGAAGGAGAAAGGACGGCACCCTGCCGGACCCCACGCCGCACTGGAATTTTGCTTTCGGAAACACACATGTCCGTTTTAATCCGCAAAAAAGAATTTGAATACCAATATCCAAGAAGAAAGATTGCCGAAATGTTAATACCGTGACTAAAAAGGGAAAAAAAAGCTTGGGAATGGGTAACAGTGTCAAAGGCCTTGGAGAGATCCAAGGCACATAAATGTAACTCGAATCCATTTTTAGTCGCCTCAGTAAGAACATTCGCCAAAACTCGATGTGCTTGCTGGCAACCTACCCCAGCTGAAAACCCGATCTGGTTTTCATCGAAGTATGCGGAAGAGTTAGCTGAAGGGAGGAGAAGATACTTGAAATTTTACTTATATTGCTGGAAACCGTTATTGGCCTGTAAGATGCACACTCAGTCGGAATTTTTCCTCTTTTCAAAATTGTGGTAACTGTTCCGCACAAGAAACTTTCAGGCACAACCGAGGTACATAAACACATTTGGGAAAGAAGTTGTAGATATTGGGCAAGAGCCGGACAACCAGCTGGACAATCACTTATGCCATCGCCATCAGTAGAACTTGACTTGAGCTTGTTTATAGATAGTACCACCGAAGATAAATGAACTGGGAGGATCTGGTTCAGGCGGAGTGAGGTAGGAAGCGCAGAATTAAGAAGTTCCATAAATCTAGCATGAACGAGATGGTTTACCGTGTTAAAAATCTGATCATAATATTTGCACCAAGCGGCAGGGCTAATTGGGGTAGTCGTTGAAAAAGAATCATAAAATTTGTTTGAATTTGCTATCTTTTTCCAATCTAAATTACTTGTCGGGACCTTAAAAATTTTAGATATTGCAGATTGTAAATACTTTTTATGCTCTAGTTTAGTTGTCTGTTTAAAATTAATTACTACGCCGTTAAGTGGCCGTCCGCAAGAAACCCATATACGCAGCCAAAATTTGGCTTTATTTTTCACTGTTTTTAGACCTGGGTCCCACGACCATTCCGGCTTCCGTGTATTAAATTTTACACGTTCCTCGGGAACGGCCACTCTTTCGGCTTCCTTCATACATGATATAATATCAAAATAATATTTGTTAAGAAAAATTCTTATCATTTACAAATTTAGATCCAACCTGAAGTAGCTAAAAAGGAACTTTAAGAGTAGACAAAAGAGCTGTAAGAGTAGAAATGTAGATCGCCCAATTAGCCTTATTCTAATTTCGCCTAGTAAAACATCTACGATTGGGGTGCTACCATTTCGAATAACCGTCACAAGTACTAAATATCATTTCGTCGACAAGGAAAATCCGTCAGAACCACTAACCACCAGAACGTCGATAGTCATAACATCGACACGTCAGTTCATCGACAGTCACAATCGCTACCCGTCAAAACGTCGACAGTCATAACATCGACACGTCATAATATCTAAAAAAATTTAGATGTTATGACGTATCGATGTTATGACTGTCGACGTTCTGACGTTTAGTGGTTCTGACGGATTTTCGTTATGAAAAAATTACCTCGCTCAGGTTAGGTTTTAATACATTAGGTTTTTTATATATTAGGTTTGTAATGATTAGGTTAGGTTTCATAACATCCAAAAATTTTAAGATGTTATGACGTGTCGATGTTATGACTGTCGACGTTCTGACGGGTAGCGATTTTGACTGTCGATGAACTGACGTGTCGATGTTATGACTGTCATAGTTGTGACGGTTAGTGGTTCTGACGGAAGGAAATTGTTAGGTGGTCTATATCATTTTCTGTTTCGTGAACAAAAACAATCAAAACCGATAAATTTGGAGAACAAAGAACGTGATGTATATTAGTATGGCTCCCAGAATGATGGATGTATGAAAATGAACGATTCTTATCCAGTAGCTTAAGACTGGAAAACCATAACCGATCGGAGCTTTGAATTTAACAAATCAGCATTAAAATCCCCAGCAACAACAAACTGGTAACCAAAAGATGATGCAGATTCTGCCACTTTTTTCAAAACACTACAAGTCTTGGCAAACATATACAGTGACTGAACAGATTTACGATCACAAGGAAAATATACATTAATAAATACCAAATCGGCAATCCGCACGGTCGAGATGTTTTCTTCACTGTGGAACAGCACTGGCATCACGGATGAAAAAGAACTACGTTTCAAAATACAGGCCAGGCCTCCGGAAGGTCTACCAAACGTAGAACGTGCAGCATTCACAAACGCAACGTGATTCCCACTCCGTTTCAGCAGATCGGTATTAGCTGATGATAAAAGATGCTCTTGAAGACAGACGATATCGTATTTGCACGAAAGTTCGTCAATGATGTGCTCTTTCCCACGCGCTCCGTTTATATTGCACGAAATAACCGAGAACTTTTGCAACATCATTTTTTAACACCGGCCGCAATACGAGACTTGAGCACTGAACACAATAGACTATACAAAGTGTGTGACCCGCCGCAGTTCACACAATTAGGGCTGTTAGTACAGGGTGCATCTTTCGAAGAAGAGTGATTGCCAGCACAGCGTGCAAATTTTTCCACTTGACTGTTGCATTCATTTAGAACGTGATCAGGAGACCTGCACTTAAAGCAACAACGCGGTACACTTATAAAGTCATAAACGCTGAAAATCATTTTTTATCGCGTCACTTTTACCAAACGAGTCCGAAAAGACTAGCTTGATAGTTTGGGACGACCCAAATCGACTTGCGTCCTCGACTCCTGGGTGCATTTTGAATTCACTGGCACTAAATGACAGCGGGATTCCTTTTCCTATTCCAAGGTACCGCTTCTGCAAAATCTTCGTGCCAGCACCCGAAACAAGAGACTTCATAGAAATAAGAGGCTACAGATTTCTCAATATTCATAAAAAGTTTATCTCCCAACGGCCGAACACTAGCAATCGAATCATGACCACTTAGTTGGTCGATAAAGTCCTTACGACTTGTCGGATCACTAATAGACGGTGGCAATTTAGAGACAACAATAGTAAAGTGGCTACCGGCTGGCTTCGAGGGACTGGATCCAGACTGTGGTAGTGACGGGAAATGGTTGGAATATCCCTCGGACTGGTTGGAAATTTTTCTTTAACTGGACATGCACCTCATTCACTCTAAAAAAGGAGCAGAATAAGCTGTGGCTGGTATCGATGGCACTTCATTGGGGCCTAGAATAACAAATCCTGGGATGTCGAAATCGTCTGTACCGCCCTTCTTGATAAAGTCCAGAATATCACCTAAATGGCTCAGTGATGCTTTCGATCCAGTTCGCTTCTGGATATAGCTTGGACTCAAGCCATTTCTTCGCCTTCACAATATCATCAACGTCAAAAAACTTCGCACGATAATTCTTTATCATCTCACAATCAATTCCTTTCTCAACGTTTTGCTAAGCAAAATTCAGCACCGGACAATAATGCAAATTTTCTTAATCCCCTCCGTGCATGATAAACAGCTATAGCGCGCTCACAATACGTCCTGTTCGTTCAAATGCTAAATGAATATTGAACTAATATTTTACAATAGGGCCTTCCCAATCCAAAAGAATGGTAAATGCTTTGGAAATTAAGCAAAGGCGCCAGTAACCACTTTTATTCATTCAATATTTTTCTGGTGGTTTCCATGCGAAAGAAGTAAAGGAAGGGTTCAAAGCTGTCTACCTTGTCCCCTCAATTTAAGAGGCAAGCCCAGCGGCTACCACGGCTCTTGCTAACAGCTCTCCACCCCTCTTCTGCTTACTTTTCTTTCCCTAATCGCAGCGTAATTGCCTCTAAATATCGGATGTCCTATTTATTTATATTCGCACTGCTTGATGGCTATTCTCCAATATTATCACTGAAATAATTCGAGTTCAAACCACTTAATAATGTCTAATTTCTTCACAGAAAAAACAATCAGACAGGTTTTGCGAAAAACGACTGCATACGACCTTGTGTATATGAATGCCTAGCAGCACTGTAGCTTCTAATATTTTATCTTGGTTTGCAGACTTGTCTTCCTATTTTTC
Organism: Artemia sp. Kazakhstan ARC1039; assembly: GCA_029168905.1. Classification (NCBI taxonomy): domain Eukaryota; kingdom Metazoa; phylum Arthropoda; class Branchiopoda; order Anostraca; family Artemiidae; genus Artemia; species Artemia sp. Kazakhstan ARC1039. The sequence goes on along the minus strand of JAQQPU010024023.1, from coordinate 2,338 downwards.
CAAACTTTTTTTTAACTGTGATAAACTGAGCCTTGGCTATTCTACTTTTAACATCTTCACTGCTCCCACCATCTTTACTAATAATACTACCAAGGTAAGTGAAGCTGCCCGCCAATCTGATCAATCTTTTCGTTACCCAACGTCATCTTTCCATCTTCACTTATTCCTAGCCTTAGTGACTTAGTCTTCTTAACATTAATTTTCAAACATTAAAATTTGCACCCTAAATTCGTAATACCTCTAAAAGTTCATTCATTTTTTGACACTTTCGTCTAGGATGCTTAAATCATCAGCATAATCTAAGTCCATGAGACTTTTTCCTCCCCATTTGTTTCCGTGGTCTCCTATTGTTTTTCCTGTGCTCCTTAAGACAAAGTCCATCAAAATAATCCATATAAAGGGGGATAGAAACTGATTAACTCCTGATTTAATACAAAACCAGCTGCTAACCCCATTTCCTACCTTAACCGCAGCAGAGTTATTCTTGTACATAGCACTAATCCCTTTAATGTATTTGTCTGGTATACCATACAAGGATATAACCTTTGCTAAAGCTCTTTTATCAACAAAATCGAACGCTTGCTCATAATCTAATAAACTGAGGACCAAAGGTGTTTAACAACTCAGGCACTCTCAATTATTAACCTATGAGTGAAAATTTGGTCGACACATCCTCTAACTTTTCTATAACCGCACTGTTCTTCTCTTAAAACTTTGTCTACAGCCTCTCTCAGTCTAAAAAGTATCATATTACTAAGTAATTTGCTACCTACAGAGACCAGACTAATGTCTTGATAATTACCACACTCACTCTTATCACCTTTCTTATAAAGTGGTTTAATTAAGGTTTTCCTAAAATCGTTAGGTACTTCCCCTTTTTCAAATATTATATTCATAATCTTTAGTAACTTATTTCTAACCTCAGAGCCACCATATTTAAGAAACCTATTTACCACAATATCAGTACCTGGCGCCTTATTATTTTTTAATCCTTTTAGTACTGTCGCTAATTCTTTCTCACAAAAAAACTTCCTTCACATCCATGGTATTACACACTTCTTCATTTTTCTCTTTGTGGCCCCGTTCCTATCTTTAACTGGGACAAATCCGGATTGACTACTCCCTCTCAATTTATTAACATACCAGTACAATATTTTACTATTATGCCGTCTAGCTGCATCTCCAAATCCTCGGCAATTTTATCCATGGCCCCCACTTCACACCTCCTTAGTTCATGTTAATGAACCCAAAACGAAGAGAGACTACACTGAAAAATCAAGTCAAACATAAAACGAACATAAATTACCACAAACAGGAGTAGGGTTAACGCCCCTAATACCGGGGGTAAGGGGTAGAGATATCGTCTTCTAAAGGCCAGAGCGTCACTTGTGCTTTACTGAAAGCAAAATGTGTTTTAAACATTTTCTTTTTATAACACTAATGAATCCAAAATTACTGGGTCTAGCAAGGAATGAATTTCATTACCCATTAAACAGTAAGTCAACTTTCATTAGCTTTTTTAATGACCCTGGTTATTATGGCGATTATCTTTTTTTTTATATTACGACCAATAAAAACACAGCACTCGAAATATAAGATGCTCTCTTTGTTCTCCATTGCTGTTCGTTTTGGGTTGCATTTATACATTAATTGTGATTTCTGTTCATTTTATGTTTGAATTTTATTTTTGACTTAATTTCTGCTTGTCTTTGGTATAATGTTGCACTCAACTTTTCTTGGAAATTTTTTCTGAAAAAAAATCTTATTTTTAATTAATACTAGATAAAAATTAAAAAATGCTTGAATTTTTTTAATTGTAAATGCCCCACGAATGAATAAATCTAAATGATAGCATCCTATTTAAAACCTGCTGAAAGTCACAAAACGATTTATGACCCATTTTTATCAAAATGAAGAAATACCACAGGAAAAGTCTTTTGGCAAAGCATACAGTTATAGCTAATACTAGCTTCCCTTCATTCATGCAAATTCAAAAGTTAATTGATTATAGAAGATAATAGTGCAACCAGGATGAATTTGAAGGTACTGAAATTTATCTTTGATCGAATCCGCCTATGGCAGACTTACGCTGATTTAATAATGCTGAATAGACTTTAGTCATTTGAATATCTTCCCTGCTGCTTCCGGAACAACAAACCTGGATATAAATCGTACAATCCATTAGATATCGCGCTTTGAGTAAATAGCCAAGAATGTATCCAGGATTTCTTTTCCGGGAGGGGGAGGTGGGTTACCAAAAAGCCTAAAAAACGCATCAAAATTTGTTTATGCTCATTTTCGTTACGTTTTTAAGAGTCGGACAGACATTTTCGGGGGG
>JAQQPU010024022.1:2786-12920 GCA_029168905.1 Artemia sp. Kazakhstan ARC1039 | reverse complement strand
AAAAAAAAAAATAGCCATATAGCAACCAAAATTAGTAGGAAATAAAGACTGAGTGAACAGTTCACAGGCATTTGACATGTGAACATCTATTAATATTTAAGCCGGATTAAATTTGGAATAAATTACAGTGGATTGCAGTGACCGTAAGTTTCGAAATAAGTGAAATAATAAATTGATATTTACGGACTATTTTACCATTGGATATATTTACTCACTCATTTAAGGTGCTCTATTATTCTACTATCTTTTAAATTTGATTTAATAATGTGATTATAATTCAATTTTGCTAATAAGCGAGCAGGTGAGGGGAGTTTCTTGTCGCATGGGCCGTTGTACCTGCCGGGAGTGTTACTCCCTTAAATTGCGGGGATCTGGTAGCAAGAAACTACGCTTCCTTCGCTTAATGGTATCTGGCTCTTATTGGTATCTGGTTCTTATGATATGTACAGTGAATAATGAATAATGGACTTGTTTTTTCGCCGGTTTTAAATTTTTTGCAATTTATCGTGATAATGGAGTGAATGAAAACGAAATACTGAAGTTTGTAAAGGAGTTTTTTCTGGATTTGCCGAGTGTAACCGAAGCTAAAAATCTCCTATAAGATGTGGCCGTGCCTGGGACTGAGCTTCCGAGAAGACAGGGAACGAAGGCTTTCGAAAGCCATCTGAAGGATATGTTAAGCATATTCATGAAATGCGACGATGAAGACATAGACCTACCGATATTTGTAATTCGTCCTCCAAATGATGTACCTGTCATCCCTGCTTTGGTTTCTTCGAGTTTGAACGCAAAATTGAATAGAATGGAACACTTCCTAAAGACTGTTTCAAGTAAGTTCGATTCGTATGATAATCACTTTCCACCACTGCCTGCCCGTGTGACGCCGTCAACTGACTCTCACACCACTGTTGTTGTCTCTAAGTTCCGCAAACACTAAATGATCCAACAAAACGGAAAGAAGTGTTCGATAAAGTAAGCTGTCATGATGCAGCTACCAAACTGAGTTTGCGAGGTGACAAATGGCTAATTAATGTTGAAAAATCTGCTGCAGAAGTATTTAAAGAATCAATTCTAGTGATTTTAGCAGAATCTCCATCCATGGTGATCACTAAGTGGTTTTTCGGGATAGTCAGAGGAATATCGAAGGACTTAAACCACTCATTCTTTCAAGCATATACAGGTGTGTTGGAAGCTATGCGGCTCGGTGACACTGGCACGGTTAAGCTTGAGTTTTGTGACTTCATGTCAAAAGCCAAGGCTATGCAAAATGATGTTAAACTTGGATATGAATACTTATCTCTTTAGTCTTAGATGCAAAGTGCTGAGAAATGTCATTGCCACGAAGAAATGATTGTGCCTGTTTCGATTGTTTCGCTTAATATAAATGGTTCTCGTTTAAAGGAGCATATGATTGATGAATTATGTGACCGGTTTGACATAGTATGCCTTCAAAAACACCTCCTGACTTCTACTAGTATTAACGTGTTGAAAAGAAGTCGTAATCATTCCGTTTTTACAACTAATGCTGAGGTCACTTTTGGTAGACCTTCTGGAGGCCTCGCGTGCATTGCTAAGTATAACCTGAGTTTGCTCTCTCCAGTGTGTATTCATCCTTGCGGTTCGGTTTGGTAATACTGTGCTGATAAATGTGCATCTCCCGTGTAACAAAAAAACTATTTCCGCTTTAAATGCGTATAAGAAAGCCTCGGCAAATCTTAAGGCTATTCTTGCGTCTGTTGTATCGACTGGCTATGATTCCATAGTGGTTGGTGACTTCAACACAGATATTACAAGTCAGTCAGTTCAATCCAATATAGTCCTTGATGCATTTTCTGCTTATAAAATAGTCGAGAAAAGTGTTGATCATTCATATATTCACCAATCTGGAAGTTTGTCTAATATTGACCATGCAGTTACTCAAATATTAATGTATCGAATTGTCTTGTTCATGAAGATGATCGTGATATTGACCACCTCCCGATTTCGTTCTCTGCTTCACTAGTCGCTTTCCGTTCTACTAGACCATTTAGACAAAGCTCTAAGGGGTTTTACGGGAAAAACTGGAGTAGAACTAATTTTGTACTTTATATTACTACGTTGTCCGCGTTATTGGGTTCTATAAAAGTTCCTTACCATTTGCTTCAAGTTACTGACCGTTCCCTCAAATGATAAGCAGTCTCTAAATGAATATTATGATAAAATTATTTGGTGCTTAATACAAGCAGAGGCGACTGCTGTTCCTCTAGAAAAGATTAAAGTTAAAACTAGAAGACCAGAATGGGTTTTGGACCCAGAATTAAAAGTTGTAAAGAATAAAGCTAAGTTTTGGCTACGAATATGGGTGTCTTGCGGTCGGCCAAATATAGGAGTTGTCTTTGATCTGAAGCAAAGTAGCAAGCATGCTTACAAAAAAAGTTTACGGCAGTCTAGGGTATCTGGTTTTGATTTTCCTGCGTCGAGAAAGGAGTGGTCTCATGTTCTGAATTCGGATAAGCTTAGTATTGAGTTTTCTGAAAGTCCTATTGCAGTTCATACTTGGTCGTCGTATTATAATGAAATTTTTGGCAAGGTGAACCTGGAAGTTGAAAAGCTTTTTAGTAATCTTCTAGAGTCGTGTTTGCCTAATCGTATTTCTCAGAGCAATTGTATTACCAGTTTCTACTGTTGATATTGGTCAAGCTATTAAGAACATGCAATCTAGCTCTGTTGATCAAGACGGAATTTCTTCTTATCGTCTAAAAGTAGTTTGCCCAACTTTGATAGATCACCTTCAGCTACTGTTTCAGATGTGTTTATCTACTTCCATGGTTCCCGACAGTTTTCTCTGTGGCACAGTCACCTCGGTTTTGAAGCGTGGAAAAACTTCGTCAGAGTGTAGTTCTTATCGATCAATTACTGTTTCGTCCAATCTTAGCAAAATTTTTGGATATATTCTTCTCCCTTTCATTTCAGAAAATACTAATTTTGGTGAAAACCAATTTGGCTTTCAAAAAAGGCTGGGATGTCAGCACACCCATCGCGTTCTAGCTTCCCTCCTGTTGCAAGCTGTTAATAATAAATCTCCTCTTCATATCTATGCTCTTGATCTTTCGAAAGCTTTCGATAGTATAGTCCACTCACATACACTCTATTCACTTTTTTCCAATAATATTAACCTTTCTATTGTTGTTTTTGTTACGGTACTGGTATTCTAACTCTTTTATTCGGGTTAAAGGTAATGGAGTAGTTTCTGATTCAAAGTGTTTCTTCAGCGTGGGGTCCGTCAAGGTGGTGTGCTTTCTCCAACTATTTTTAAGTTATATATTGCTCCTATCCTTTCATCTTTGCCTTCGAATTTCATTTCTGATGGAATTGATGTCTCGTATCTCGCTTATGCGGACGATGTTCTCCTTGTCAGTCGTTCTAGGGCTGGGCTCTCACATTCTGTCAGCTTGATCTCAGACCAGGTCAGACGGATTGGGCGTATGTTGAACGTTGATAAGTGCGAATAAACTTATTTTAATTCGAGTGCGAGTCTCCTTCTTAACTGTGGTTTCATTCATATAGGATATCCAAAAATCGTTGCAAATAGAGGGAGGTACAATAGAAAAGCGGTTGGGAAATTATATTCTTCATTTTTCAATTATTCTATTCTTTTTTTATCTGCTTTTCTTCCAATTCTGAAGCCCAAAGATCTGAAATCTATCTGAACTTATTATTTTAAATTTTCTCGGTACCTTTTGTACCTCCCTCCGTGGGTCCGGAACCGGCATCTAATATCGTGATTCGACCTCCCTGATTTACGAGAAAAAGTGACTGTGCTTGCGGGAAAGCTGTCGTTATCTGCAGGTCTTACGGCGCACCATAATTTATGTCGTTTTATGTAAATATTTATTAAGTGTGCGAGTTTGCTTTTTTTTTTTTTTTTTTTTTTTGTTTGTTTTTGTTCTTGATGTACTACACTTCCTTTTTATAGTGGGTAATAAATAAATTATAACAATAAAATTTTTAGTTAACTGAATGCACAATTTTTTTTATATATATTGTATTATCAGAGTCACTTCTAGTTTAACTGCACCCTATCCCTTAATGACTGGATAGACCAAAAAGTGCCGGCAGAAAATTTCCCAGGGGGGAGGGGCCAGACGCCAAAATAGCAGTGGTGGTTGGGTGACAGTTTAGTTGGTTTAGGGCAGGAAACTATGGCTTTACCCAAAAGAGGACGAACTTGCAATCAATTAAAATCCTGAGAAGTTAATTTATTTAAAAGTATCAATAACTATATTTTAGGCTTTCCAGTTGCAAAAGAAGTAAAGCCACACGGCGGCAGTACTGGATTAACCAAGTCGATTCGCTTTATTTGTAATGAAATTAGCCAACGTTTTTTGATCTGTAATTGTGTATCAGCTGAAATGAGGGGGGGGGGTGAGTTGTTGTTTTGGTGGGAGTGGGGTAAATTACTACAAAAGTACATTTTATTGAGCAAACTGCATGCTCTTCATGAGGCTTCAGATAATTGTTGAAATAGATAAGGGGGAGTAGGAATTAACTAAAATGTTTCTCTATGCACCTAATATGTTACATTCCTATATCTACCATCACAGAGGTGGAAAAGGCAAGGCAGGTTATCATCAGCCCCGCCATGAAATTTCTTTGGGGTGACAAATACTGCTAGGAACTTAGTTTTCAGCAATTTTAAATGTTATTATTTTGTGTTTCTTTTTATAAGAAGTACTTCAATGTATTTAAAACTTGTATGGAACGTATTTATCGACAAAAAATCCTATTGTAGAGGTTGTGATGGCTTCAGTTATATAGAAGATTAAAAGTCTTACAGAATTTCCATGCATACAAACAATAATACTCCTTTTCATCCAACAGAAATTCTTTAGTAGTAATATTAACAAGGACTTTTCATCAAAATTACAATTACTACTACCACTACTACTAACAACTCACCGCAGCACCAAACCGCCTGAGGCCAATACAGCCAAGCAAGCTCCTCCTCCATCCCAATTTATTCAAATCCTCCTTTTTACACCCTCCCACGAAGTTCCCATTTCCTTTAAATCTTTCTTTGTGACGTCATCCCACCCCAGACGAGGATGACCTGCTTTCCGTTTAGCCTTAGACGGTTGGCCGAAAAGAGCAATCTTCGGCAATCTGTCATCCTTCATCCGCACAGCGTGCCCTAGCCACCTCAACCTTTCTTTCATTATAGACCTAGAGAGCGGTATTGAACCACATTTTTCGTACAGCCTATTCTTTGAAATACAGTCTGTCAGAGGGGTACCCAGAACAATCCTTAAGCAATTTCTCTGGAAAAAATCTAGCAAATCTCCTTCCGCTTTTCGGAGCACCCATGCATCAGAACCATATTTGATCACTGTGATCACTGTAGCTTCTAATATTCTAATCTTGTTTTGCAAACTTATCTTCCTATTCTTCCAAACTTTTTTTTAACTGTGAAACAACGCCCTGAGCCTTCGCTATTCTACTTTTAACATCTTCACTGCTCCCACCATCTTTACTAATAATACTACCAAGATAAGTGAAGATGCCCACCAGATCAATTTTTTCATTAACCAACGTCACCTTTTCATCTTCACTTATTCCTAGTCTTAGTGACTTAGTCTTCTTAACATTAATTTTCAAACCTATTCTACCACCAATAATTTGCAAAACCTTTAAAAGTTCATTCATTTTGCTCACACTTTCATCTAGGATGCTTAAATCGTCAGCATAATCTAAGCCCAGGAGGCTTTTTCCTCCACATTTGATTCCGTGGTCTCCCATTGCCTTTCCTGTGCTCCTTAAGAAAAGGTCCATCAAAATGATCCATATAAAGGGGGATAAAACACAACCCTGCTTAACTACTGATTTAATGCAAAACCAGCTACTAACCTCATTTCCTACTTTATCCGCAGCAGCGTTATTCTCGTACATAGCACTAACCACTTTAATGTATTTGTATGGTATACCATACAAGGATAAAACCTTTACTAAAGCTCTTCTATCTACAGAATCGAACGTTTGCTCATAATGTATAAAACTGAGGACAAAAGGAGTTTGACAACTTTGGAAAATTTGGTTGACATATCCTCTATCTTTTCTAAAACCGCACTGTTCTTCTCTTAAAACTTTGTCTACGGCATCTCTCAGTCTAAAAAGTATCATATTACTAAGTAATTTGCTACCTACAGAGACCAGACTAATGCCTTGATAATTACCACACTCACTTTTATCACCTTTCTTGTAAAGTGGCTTAATTAAGGGTTTCCTAAAATCGTTAGGTACTTCCTCTTTTTCAAAAATCATAGTCATAATCTTCAGTAACTTATTTCTAACCTCAGAGCCACCATATTTAAGAAACTCATTTACCACCCCATCAGCACCTGTAGCCTCATTATTTTCTAATCCTTTTAATGCTGTTGCTAATTCTTCCTCAAAAAACAAATCTTCCTTCACATCCAAGGTATCACAAACTTTTTCACTTTCCTCTATATCTTTTCCTGCAGCTCTACAACTCGTTTTAGCAAATTCTCAAAATGTTCTGCCCATCTCTCTTTAATTCTTTCCTTAGACACCTTCAGCAACTTCACAAATTATTTTTTTTTTAAATTATTCCAACCATCTTCCACATTATCAAATTTTAAACTCTTAAGTTTAGTATTCAACTGTTCCTGGAAAGTTTCTCTCAAATTCTCATCTTGGAGTCTACCAACACCATAAATTCTCGGGAGATAGTTACCCCTCCGAAATTTCAGCATTAAATTAACCCTTGACACTACTAGATGACGATCTTTACTTTTAACATCAATAACAGCACTCCTATATACCCTAGTATCTTGTATTGATCCTGCCAGTGTTCGGTTTACTACAACACAATCAATAAGGTTTGCTGTCTTTTCATCACGTGAATACCATGTTAACTTATGAGCCATTTTTCTCGCCAATTTTTGATAGTTTTTCAATTTTTAAAGAGGTTGGAATACAGAAACTCTGAAAATGCAATAAATAAATTTTACTCAAATGTTCTGAAGTAAGAATTTTGTTAGTACAGTATTTAGTTCAGAAAAGAGGATAAACTAAACCGTTACTAAGAAATAGATCCCATTTAAGTTTATATATCACAAGTGTCAGCGACGTTTAATGTTTTCTGAAGTAGTGAAATTGTTGAGGCGAAGAATGAGAAGCTGTCACCCTTTTTTCAGGTGTGGCAGATAAGTGTTAGAAGTTGTTTTTTTTATTGGTTTTTTCATTTAGAAGCATAAAGCTTTAATTTTTCATTAAAGGTTTACTGCCTTTACCACAATCTTTAGTTTAAATGTATTTCCTTATTTTTTTTTTTTTTTACCAAATTTAGAGTTTCTAATTTCAGGGTTTGTAGGTAAAGATTATAGTTCTTTCCCATCTTAACTATCCCACAGCGTATAAGCCTTAAAAAAGTTCGTCATCCATTCAACAACTGTATCCTAATTTTAACCGTGGATAATACTTTTATGAATGAAGTTGTAGTAACTTGTTTACGCCCATTCCCATATTGCTTATTAGAATGAAGTCTTAAAGTCTAGTTGTTAGTTTTGCTTCAGCTTCTAAGACAGTAAGATGCTCTCTGTGCTGTTTAAATTAGCTTTAACTTCTCTGTTCTTGGATATCTCATTTTGTCAGCACAGTAAGTGCACAGTTTGTTTTAAGTAGGTTAATGTTGAATTGAAAAACAAAATATTTCGTATCTCTTTTTATGGTCCGTTGCTACAACAGCTATTTAATAAGCAACAAATCACGCGTGGAGGGCGAAAAAACCTGGATTGAGTCTGGATTTTGATCAAAATCATTTGGATCATTTTGGCAACAGTTTATTCTATGGCCTCTTCTGAAGTAGACACTATGATAACTACTTCATTGTGTTCAGAATTTTTTATGTTTTGGACTCTAAGTCATTTCCAGCTTAACAACTTACCCCCCCCCCCCCCCACAAACAAAGACCTGGTTATATCCTAAAGTTAGCTGATTTTGGTTCTTTTTGTACGTATGTTGTAACAGCAGTCAGTTCATTCTATCAATTTGAAAAATAACCTAATAAATGAGACAATTTTGATATGCCTAGGAGTATATCCAGGTCCTAACTGGGTGGGGATGGGACTGAGATGGTCTAGTGTCTAGGCTGAGAGTGTTTTGTTCAACATGAGCCATTAACTAGCCTGTTACAAGCTTTTCCACTCGGCTGATTATTTTGGTGTTGATTTCATCAAAGGGTTTTTTCAGAAACTTTAAGAAATTTCCTGTGCTATAAAACTTGGAGAAGTACCTAACATTCGGAAAATATGTGGAAATATTTGAAATTATATAAAAATACTGATTATTGGGGGTGGGGGGGGAGTAAAGACAAGGAAAATCCCCTTCTTTCTGTGTGCGTGCACGCTCTAGATATTTTATAAGATCCATTGAATTCCGAAAGTCTACCGTTGTCGTCAGACAAACGTTTGGATAATTTTATTTTTGTTCCGCACGCATCAGCTATCAATATTCACAAAATTTACCATATGTCCAAATCAAAGTGTATTGAAAAGCCAGGTCAAATAACTCACTTCTTGTCATCTAAAGAATTAAAGTGGATTTAAATTAGTACTGAATAAAATAAACAAGTTTTTTCAACTGAAAGTAAGATTCAATATTTAAAACTTCAAACGAACAGCCATTACTATAGATATGAGGGGTGACCTCCTTCTCGGAACCATGCTCTTCACGCTATCGTTCTTTAATACATTAAAAAAACCTTCTTATTGTTCTAATTAAACGATCCTTATGGTTCAAGAGCCGTTCTCAAAGATTTGGGACAGAATTCAAACACTAGCGTAAAGAGCTAGGTGTTGCGGAGGGGGCAAACTCCTCATATACGTATAATTTCTGTTGGTTTTAAGTTTTAATGTTGCTCCTTGCTTTCAGTGGAAGAAACTTTTTTTATATTTAATTTCTGATCGTTTTTTTAAATAATGCAAGGAAAAAGGGCTTCACCTCCACGGGTAAACCCCCTCCCCATGGAAATATCCTCTAGAAAATTCAATCCATGTGAAGATTTAACCCAAACAATTACCCTTAACATTTCCACGCGCAAAATTGAGTCGGCAAAGAGAAAGTAAGACATATAAAAGAATTTCGTATAGGAATTGTGGCAAATTCCCTTACTGTAACATTTTCCCTGAAAAGTTCACCCCCTGGAAACTTCCCTCCTCATGGGAAATTCTCCCCGTGGAAAACACCAGCAGAAAATTCGCCTCCCCCCCCCCTACCCGAAAAATATATGCAATCTTCCCAATAACAAATAATATACGTGAACAATTGATATATCTATTAGTATCGAAATTTCTTTTTTTCGAAATTAGTTACTATCAAGCCGCGTCACTCTTTACTTACAGTTCGTTATCACAAACTTTCTGATAAATTTAAATTAAGGGTATTAAAAATCTTCAATAGATGTTTCGTTGCTGATTCTCTCTGAAACGTGATAGGAGGGTAACTCACCAATGCAATCCTTGCCAAAAAGAGTACGGATCTAGTTCTGTGGGATTCTACACGTCACATTGCCCGTTCGGATAATTATGTTGTATTTTCTTTTATAGTTTATTACACTTACTATAGAGTAAAAAATTTTCTATGCTAATAACCTTAAATGGGTAGAAAACAATGAATTTATCATATTTAAAATCAGCAGCAAAAGATTTTAATTCATATTTGAAATCAGATTCTTCTGATTTCAGTGCACTCTTACAAAAGCGCTTTTAAAAAAGCTTCCTACTCTAAATGACCCGCCCTTGTGTTTCAGGAGTCGCCGTTAAAAAACTGGGAGACAAAGTCAAACCTTAGCGCAAAGATCAAGGTAATGAGGAGGGGGCTACCCCTTCATATACAGAACAGTATCTTTGGTACTTGCGCATTATAACTAAACCAGCGCTATAGTCTGTACAAGGAAACCAGACATGGAAACCGTCAAACGGCTATTTGCTAGATCAATTGATTGCAAAGCGTAATTTCTCATTACGTTTTCAATATTTAAACTGTTGTATTTTGGGATTTAGGGGGGGGAGGTACCTAGGTTGGGTTACGTATTTAATATATTCTATGCTTTAAACCCCCCCCCCCCAATGTGCAAAT
>JAQQPU010024021.1:0-12921 GCA_029168905.1 Artemia sp. Kazakhstan ARC1039 | reverse complement strand
TTCTTCTTGGGAAACCTTTGCCACTTGGGAATCATTGATTCCCTTTCGGCATGTAAATCCGTGTTTTGGAGTTTTGTTGAATGAAATTGAATGTTGCCATCTACATTTGTTTAAAGTAGTACCATCTTTCTGTGATTAAGATAACGCTGTCTATTTTTGGCAAATAAGTGTGCATTAGAACTGTTTCGATTATGATTGCTAAAGGATGTGTCCGTCTTAACAACGCAATAACAATGTTTCTTCTTTTGTTTCTATTCTAACAAGAAAACAGAAAAATCTTAATTTCAATCTGTAATAACAATCGTGTTGCCGCTAATAGGGAGGTTTCTGAAATCAGTTTTGCACAACGCTAATAAGGTAAAGTGCTACACTAAATAGAGTACAGAAGTTGAAGTTTCTGAATTTATGTTGTGCTCAACTCTCGCTCACTCTAAATAACCCAGCAGCTTTAAAACTAATAACGAGGTTCTGTTTCAGAGATCCTTATTTAGTACATGATTCACTATTTTATTTATCATATATTGAATTTAAATAATATTTAATCAACTTGGTATATTTAAATATTCAGGAAGTGACCTAGTTTCATATCTTAACCTAGTTTAGTGTGAAGCTGTACAAAATAGGTCTTCCCTCTTTAGTTGGTCTTCTCTCCAGAAATAAGATACAGTTTAGAATTTGGAATTTAAGTCTTTGATTATGTTATTTGAGAACGACTTTGGTTATATTTAGGCTGAAAGACCAAAGTTATCTATGAACTAATGTTACATGATAGGCTTTACTATCTTGAGCTAAGCAGTGTTTAATCTTATAATCCCCACCAACTTAAAATAAAGGGTATGCAATCCTTAAGAATTTTTACTCTGTAAGAAAGCCATAGTATTTATTTATGTATTTCATATTTATAAGATTAAATATGTCTTATTTGAATATATCAAGTTGAGTGAGCTTCTTAGGTGTTAAGTTGCAACCAGGGTTGCCACCCGATGAAACTAAAAATCACTAGATTTTAGTGATTTTCTGGTTGACTTAGTAGTTTTCTTCAATAATCTAGTGATTTATTTGCTAATTTAGTGATTTTTATGCTTAGGCAATATAAAAAACACTAGAAATAGTGATAAATCAGTAGGGATGGCAACCCTGGTTGTAACTGAGTTAGTGTTAAGTTAGCATAACAGATCAGAGACCAGAAATCTAGACGGAAGACTTTTACACCACTATCATTAACTGAGGTTACCGTAAACGAATAACGTGATCGCAATAGCGTATAACGGTATTTCAGAAACCTCCCTAATAACACGTAGGTACTAAAAATTGTTACTGAGTTTATCTAATATATTGTTTCCAAAACCTGGGGGTTGAATTCCCGCAGATACGGGGTCGTATTTGATCCAAAAGAAAACTATACGCTTATCTATGAAGACTTATCATTAATAAGTGCATTTCACTCAAATATGCATAAAAATTAAAAATATTTAAAAGAAAGTAACAATTAATTAGAAAATTAATATCTCATGATAAAACAGGCTATTGACTAAACTATAATTTATAGTTTACTTTGTCTAATTAGAAACGAATTTTAAATATATATGTCTTATTTATAAACTATACCTTGTCTTAAATAATGAGTTGTGAAGTTACTGACATTCATTTTAACTCTTCTTTTGTGTTTTTTTGTTGTTTTTGTTCGGTGGGGGGCTACACTAAAAAGATAATAAAAAAATAATAACTTTCCTTTATTTTGTTATTATTCAAAGTTAAGCGGAACCTCCTGACACTACCTAGCTATTTCCTTTCGTTTGATCTGTTCCCAACCGCTGTGCCATCCTCGCACCTAACTCGTAATACACGTAAAGTACGTCAGCCACTGATAATTTCAGAGAGGTCCCGTTTTTCTCTAAAAAATAGTGTGGCTGCTGCGTGGAACCAATTCGAGTCTGCTTTTGGTTTGTCGTTAGGAATTTCAAAAAATAAGTTTAAGTCTTTCCTTTTGGATAATTAGTTATTCTTTTTTATATTTTTATAATTGCTTTTTAATACTTTTTAATATGCTGTTGTTTTTTTTTTGGGGGGGGGGGGAGGGTCTTCGTTTTCCTCTTGTTGTCCCATTGCTGGTTGAAAAATTGATTTTTTTTTATCGTCGGGTGGGATGTCTGCTGTGGTGTGGTGAGTAATTAATATTTTGTCTATTTTTTTCTCTTTCTTCTTACTTTGATTAATCATCAATATATTTCGTTATTTAGTACTTTATTTGTTTTATCTGTGCAAAACGAGCTTGTCTCTCTGCCAGATATTATCATCCTTAATATGTTATGTATATTTGATAGGAAAATAAATGATCCTGAACCTTTTTTAATGACTGTGGGCGACTTTTGTGTCCCACAGTTTGTGTTAAAAGGGTATGCTTGCTTTGAAGTTTGACACACTAACTTAAATCTTTTAAGTAAAGTAATCGGGTTAACAACGCTTCTTGACTACTGAGGTCCCCGGTTGTTACTGAGTTCCACCGGGTTCGATCTCTGGGTCCAGTATTACTAAGCTAAGGTCAAACCCACTGCGTCATCACAAGACTTGAGGTTGAAGTTTTGTTAAGGTATGGGCTCAGGTTTCGATCCCCGCCGCAGTAAGGTTGAGTGACAAGTGTCCCCGTAAAAAGACCCAGCAACTGAAACGTAAATTTGATGCTCTATGCGCCAGCAGTGACTCTGTAGGATCTTTACCTCCTACCGTTGTTAAGGTAATCGGATTAACGACGCTTCTTGACTAATGAGGTCCCCGGTTCGATCTGTTATAACCGGTATCGATCTCTGGGTCCAGTATTACTAAGCGTTGGTCAAACCGACAGCGCCACCACAGGATATTTAAATCTTCGTTTTCATTTGAAGGTCCATTTTTAAATTTCCCGCGCAATTGATTCGTTTCTGCAATTTTTAGGATAAATTGTTATTAGTTAACAATTACGTTTTTGTGAGCTAAAAAAAAGTGCTAGTAACATTTAGCGAGGTGGAACTAGGCTTAAATCGTCTTTTGCGAAACCAATTGACATACTTCGATGTCCTCAAGCCGGCAGCCCTGTATGTTGTCGGCTTGTATGGCGGGACGGGAGGGGGGACAAAACATTTTAACGAAATTTATTTGATAATTTGCATAAACAGTGTCCAGAAATTTAAGATCATTTTGAGACCCGCCGGAGGGCGGGTCTCAAGATCCTGCCATATGCATCCTGGTGTATCCCATATGTATACGTCCCTGTGTGAGACGTTTCCACTTCGTAAGATTAAAGAGACTAGCCAAGTAGCCTGAAGGAGTGACTCGGCCGAAAAATATAAAATTCAATTTTATCTTGTTTGTGTTGGTTAAAAAAAAAAAATGGTTGTCCGTCTTGAAATAAAACATTTTTGATTAGATTTTTTTTTGGTTTAATTCAATTCGGTGCCAAAAAGCAGTTCAACTTAAAAAAGTATGGAAACCCTCATTGTGAATATACTATTTCAAGTTCACACTACTAGCGCTTTGAGGGAGGGGAGGAAGATCTTGTATGCAACCGCAGTAGCGTCGATTGATAGAAATTGTATTTTTTTTTCAAAATCTGGTGGTGGTTTGGGGGGGGGGGGGTGTTAGCGATCTGAATAGGGTGGTAATACACCTCAGTTTTACAAAAAAAAAATGTTTCATAATCCCTTTGAATTATGACTGCTACATTGTTTCAGTTGACAACATAATTTTTTTATGGTGTGCGTGTAACTGAACCCCAAGCAACTGAACCCCTGTAACTAAACCACCGTGTAACTGAACCCCCGTATAACCGAACCACTGTGCAACTGAACCCCCGTATAACCGAACCCCCGTGCAACTGAACCCTCATGCAACTGAACCCCCTTTAACTGATTCCTCGTGCAACTCAACCCCGACTCATTCGATTGGAAATCAAAATTTCCTGTGCACTTTTTAGAGTTAAAAGTGATCGGAGGGCTTCCACCCCACCCTATTTTTCTCCCAAATATATCCGATCTAAATTTTGGGACGGTCATTTTATTTAAAACAGTTTAAAGTTCAAATAACTATGGTTCATAACTCTATTGTGTTTTACCCAATGTAAGTACGGTGGTTGAGTTGCACGAGGGTTCAGTTGCACGGGGGTTCAGTTGCACGGGGGTTCAGTTACATGGAGGTTTAGTTAAATGGGGTTGAGTTGCACGAGGGTTCAGTTAAAGGGGGTTCAGTTGCATGAAGGTTCAGTAGCACGAGGGTTCAGTAGCACGAGGGTTCAGTAGCACGAGGGTTCAGTTGCACGGGGGTTCAGTTGCGCGAGGGTTCGGTTATGCGGGGGTTCAGTTGCACGGGGGTTCATTTACATGGGGGTTCAGTTACACGGGGGTTTAGTTAAATGGGGTTGAGTTGCACGAGGGTTCAGTTAAAGGGGGTACATTGTCAAATTTTTTAATGCAATTTTGTTATAAATTTTATGTTACTATTTTATCTTTTATATATATTTTTTATAATGCTTATATTTTACATATAAATTACGTTTATTTGCAAATAATATTATGTTATTAATTCTTTTTAGGATCTAACAGCCCCTGGAATGGTGTTTCATGGAATGGATGTAGATACTTGTAAAAAAGCGTTTGAAGCTATGAATGTCAAAGAAATATTTAAACCAAATTTGTAAGTATTTATTATAGTTTTAATTTATAGAATATTATTATATAGAATATTATTATTCTACAGAAAGTTATTATATAGAATATATTATATGAATTATTATTATATATAATGTATTAGCCTATATAGAATTATTAATATATGGAATATTTTATAAACACGATTAAATTGCACAAACTTAATGACAGGTGAGATTGCCGAAATTATAAGTTACGAAAAAAATAATTTTTTGAAAATGTAGATATTGTCAGCTCAATTTTGCTAATTTTTCATCTATCATTAATGATAGTTATTGCGTTTCAAAATTAACTAATAGTTAATTTAATTAATTATAAAAAAGTTATGTTTTCAGTAAAGGGCAGATGGTACACTGCTTTACAAGGTTAACGGTTAGGGAAGGAAGGAGGGTAGTAGCCTAACTCCTGCTGAAGGTAAATTTTTTTTTTTAAGATTGAGTTAAGAAACACAGTCTTAATCAGAGAAGAGCTACAGAGTATACAGATTGAACATCATTGTAATTTTTTGAATTTATAGAGGGTGCTTCCTATTTACCTCTTATAAAAGCGAAGGAATTAGGGAGTGGGGTAGGAGCAACTGTGGCTTGAAAAATATACCGAGTTAGGACTTAGCTTTTGCTATAGCGCTATAATACTTATAATCCTTAAGTAGTAATAGTTTTATCTTAGATTTTATTTTTTAATTGTGTTTTATGATTTTTTATTTTCTTTTGAAATTTAATTTGGAAACATAGGTTTTTGACATTTAGTTACGATGTATTAGTCTACTTCAAATATGTCCTGTAGTTTAGACAATTGTTACGGTTAACGGGAAATATCGGCTGCGTTCAAGTTATAATTGCTATCAATTTTAATTATTATTATTATAATCACTAATTGCTAGTTGCCATTAATAATAATTAATTTTGTTATCAGTTATATAGTAATTAAAACTTTTTTTTTAATTATTTCATTAAATGTATTAATATTCAAACTATATTAATTTTAACAATTATATTATTTACGTAATTATTAACTGGCTGTTTAATGCTTTTTGCGCTCCAAAACTAGATTTTGTCTAGTAATTTTGTCAGTTTTTTGAATTGTAAGTGCAAAAAGAACTGAAGTCTTACCACCATTTGCTTTTTTTTTCAATAATTGCTAATTATTGAGTTTAACACTGAATACAATAATAAATAATTATTCACTATCAATGATAATTGGTTTTTGGAAGGCACCCATAGTGATACCAAGACAATGATAGAAACCCGACGTGTTATTCTAAATATGCTAAGTTTCAAAGTATATACAAAGTAAATGAGTCACTAATGTCCTAATTTAACTAGCGCTAATTTGAACCAATCAGTTTTCTATAGAATTTCAATATGTCAAGTTTTTGCTCTAAATCTCTAAAGCCTCATTCACAATGATATTGTGAAGATTTCACAATATCAATCAAGATTGATAATGTCAAGATTTGGCTAGTGCTGATTTGAACCAGAGGCGTACCCATAGGGGGCGGGGGCTAAATAGACAATAGACCCCCCTCCCCTCAAGAAAAAAAATTACATTCTGTTTTTAAATCTTATTTAATCTGCTCGGTTTTATCATTTCTTCCTTAGTCCCTTCTCAAAGCAGTTTTCTGTTGGTTGGCCCAGGGACCTCCGGTTAGCCCCCCCCCATAATAATTTTCTGAGTGTGCCACTGACTTGAACCAATCAGAATTTTCATAGAATTTTTTAGCCAGTCTGAACACTATGAAAAATTTGATTGGCTCAAATTAGTGCCTGCTAAATCTCGAAATTAATAAAATCTCACTATGAATGGGCTTTAAGGGACATAAATTGTCTGACGCAGAAAAAATATGGTATGGTTCTGCAAGCTACTGCAAACCGTGGTCGAAGAAGAGTTACAATGTATATAAATTTATATTTTTCATTATATTCTTCTCTTGTGTGCTAGTTAATGGAAAAGAATTTTTTCTGTCACAAAGGTCACCAAAAAGGAAGATAAAATTAGAGAAAAGTTGGGAT
Source organism: Artemia sp. Kazakhstan ARC1039 (assembly GCA_029168905.1). NCBI lineage: Eukaryota > Metazoa > Arthropoda > Branchiopoda > Anostraca > Artemiidae > Artemia > Artemia sp. Kazakhstan ARC1039. Next base: position 6,230 of record JAQQPU010024021.1, on the reverse strand, counting down.
TTCAGGGAAGGAGCTGGGCCCCGAGGCTTAACTTAAAAAAAATGTCCAGCAATATGGGAAGACTTGGGATTTCGGGGGAGGAGCTGGGCTCCAATGCGTCTTCCTCGTGAGCACGCCCCTGGTTGTGATATTAATCACTTGCTTCCACGGTTAGGGTTCTTTGGAAAGTTAGCACCATCATATTTTATTCCCTGAACGTTTGAAATCTCTGTTTGACGTAAAAATTTGTTTTCCAGTAAACAATGAAATTGCTATTGACGAATAAACAAGCTTCAGGTAATAAAATATAATGGGAAAATCGCTTACCAATATAATATAAAATATTATTTATATAATATGTATATAAAAGATCTAAAGACGAACTGACCAGCCCTGCATAACAAAGAAATGAATATAAAGATTCTAAACGGGTCTATGGCTAGAAAAGGAAAACGAAGAGAAATTTAAATTTTATTATATATATTTAGTGATATTATATTATATATATATTTGATATTTATATTATATATATATATATTATATAAATATTAAAACACAGAAGTGAATATAAAGATTCCAAACAGGTCTATGGCCAGTAAAGGAAAACGAAGAGAAAAAAAAATCAAACGAATAATTCGCCCGTATATAACAAGGCGTCTTCAGCATAGAGAAAAAACAAAACAAAAAAAAAGCTAGAAACTAAAACTAAAAAAACATATATAAAATAAGCTAGAAACTAAAACTAAAAAACATATATAAAACTAAAAGGGACCAACTATATAATGTACTATTACTCACATATACAAAGTTTAGTTACGTTTTTTATTTTTAGTGTTTAGCTTTTTTGTTTTGTTTTTTCTCTTCGTTTTCCTTTACTGGCCATAGACCTGTTTGGAATCGTTATATTCATTTCTTTGTTTTAGTATTTATATAATATATAAATATATAATATAAAAAATATATTATATAAATATCGAATATATATATATATATATATAATATAATATCATTAAATATATATAATAAAATCTAAATCAGGATAATAAAGTATGAGCGAGGGTTGAAAAACAGCCGATGAAAAGACAAACTTATTTATTCAATTTGAGACAGTTAAAACATAAAAAGTAATTTGATTGTTTTTATTATAATTCATTTCTTCTGAAGAAGTTTCCGGCATACACTAAGTCCTTAAAGCTTCTAGAGAATTGTCATTTTCGTCCGTTTAGTTTTGAAGTCTGATTAGGCACTAATTAGTGGGTATCTGTTAAGTCCTTTTTTGCAGAGTTATCAGAATTTGACATATATCCTTTTTGTTTCGGGCACGACAATATGTAATAAGAACATGGCAGAAGGGGGAGGGACATGAGAATTTTCAAGGCAGGGACAAGTTGCAAAAAAATGAATCAAAATTTATGAAGGAAAAACCTTAAAAAATCAGTCATCTAGTTTTAAATTGTCAATAAAAATAAACCAGGTAGATGGATAGATATTTATTGGAAAAAAGTATCACAAACTCTAGTGGGCAACTGAGAACAAAGAAGGAAAAGATTAAAGGGAAAGGGAAAGATAAAAGAAGGAAAAGGTCCTTTTCTGAAACCAGATTCTTAAAACAGGGTTCAGAATGATCAATAGAACAATGAAATTTATAAAAATAGTTTTTGAAACTTGATTATCAAATTTTAAGCTATTGGAAAACAAAGTTATTAAACTCACAGTCTGCCAAGACTTAAACAACGTTCTTACTTTCCAGCAAGACTGTCAAATTTACAATTTAGATTGTTATCTGATAATCTGGATTGTAAGAAGAGGCATTTTCATGCTTTAATTTTCAGTGGAAAAGCAAATTTTATAATCTAGTTTATGAATTTACAATTTGGATTATAGGGTGAAAATGCTTTGAATTCGGCTACAAAAACATAGTTGTAATGTCATTGTTGCCAGGCGCCAAGGTTTTGAAAAAAAAATTGACTTAAATTTAGTACGTTAATTGTTTTTCTTTTTTTTTGCACAATATCGAATAATTTTAGAGGAAAGAGTCCGCTCTCCCCATTTCCTATTGTGATTGTCTATGGCTATTTAAGTTCATTACAATACAATAGTCGCAATAATTTTCTGTATAATCTTGGGTTTAACCACTTTTTCCGTTTTTATAATGTATATATTTTAATATATATTTTATCTGTTTTATAATTTATGTATCTATATATCTTATAATTTATATTTTAATTTTAGAGAGCAGTTGGTTCAGCTAAAAGCTCATGGTTCAGCAATTGGCAACTCTGGTGAAAATGTTTACCTCATCCGAATTTCTTATGTTCAACAGTACATGTCACAAATCAAATATATCATATCCAATGAACAGAAAAGAAACAAGCGATTGAAAGTGAGCTAATAATGACCTTCTGCCCTTTTTTATTTTTTAATTGTGCTATCCAGTGAAACCTTGTGTCATCACTGTTCCTTATTGCGTTTTGAAATCACTAGATTGAAATCTCATTTGAGGAGGAAAATTGAATTTGAGTGGTTGTGAAACTTTTGGCCCTGAAATTGTTTACTTAAAGTCGCATTCAATACTTTTGGGGAGGGGGTGGGGATTAAAATTTACTTTTCAAATTCAAAATTTCAGTTTCTACAGAAGAATAGTGATTTGGGGGTAGCAATTCCAAATTTGTGAATAGCCTTTTTGTAGATACAGTGTTTTGGGTCATGCAAATTTTTCATATGTTAAGTTAAAGTGGTGACCTTAATCAATTTTGTGACTCAGAAAAAGTTTATTAAAGACCGTTTTTATATGGATAACAGACGCCTTTGTGACTTTGTATTAAGAACAAAAATCTGCCTGCATGATTGGCTGTAACTCTCAGCCAATCATCAAACTTCAATTCTGGATTCAATACAACGGGTATCTGGATCGAATATTCCTCATTAGACAGATAGAATCAGTAGGTGTCCGATCCTCACAAGGGAGTATATGTTATGTTTATTTTCTCTTTTGCTTGTTGTTCGACATGTTCTACTGCTAGTTTGTTATAAGCTGATGTAGCTGAGTAGCTGATAAGCTACCTTTTTAGGTGTCTACTCCCCTCAATACTGATTGAAATTTTGAACAAGCCATTTTGTTCAAAATAGTCGAAACCTCTAAAAACTATGCCTTCAGCGATACCATGTCCCTGCAGCCACAGGGACAAGAATTTAATTTCTCTACATTGTCTACACGCAGGATTTATCTTAGAAAAAGATTTATATTTAGAATGTTTCATTCTGGAAGTGTAAGAAAAGGCCAAGGGTATTAATTCTAAACTTCTAGGGAATGCTGAATTGTATGTTGAACCAAAACAAAAGACGGTATGTGCATCTAGTTTACCGAAAGGCCTATCTTTCCTATTTTAGGAACGTTAGAGTGTAAGATGAAACTTTCAGGCTATGTTGAGGTGAAGTTAAAAAGCGGTCGGAGGATAGCCAGTTTTTCTTTTAAGGCCCTTAACTTCCCTTTTCCCAAAGACATCTGATCAAAATTTTGAAATAACCATATTTTTCAAAATTGTCAAAAGAGTCAAAAGGTCAAACAACTAAGCCTCGGGGATGATGTAGCCCCCAAAACCCTTGGGGTGAGGGCAGTAAGTGATGGAAGTTTACTTCCTATAAGGTTTGTTATTCGGAAAAGGGCTGATGTTTGACCCTTGGTCTCCAAGAAGATTTATAAGCTGAGTAGCTGATGCTTTATAACATTGTTTGTCAACTGTATATGTATCCTGAAGGGAACTGGTATATACAACCCAGTTTTAAGGGGCAGAGTTTCAGAATGTTGTTATGCGGGGGAGGGGGAAGCACTGGAACTTTGTTGTTTTTTCTATCAAATTCTCCGGAGGTTGGGCGACGGTCCTTTGACCAATCTTGTTACGTTTCAAGCCCTCATCGTGAATGCCCATCCTCTGATATGGGGGTCTTTGGTATTATCTCAGGATTAAACATGCCTGTTTTCCCAATAACAAATATTAGGGTCGTAATTAGGGGGGAAGGGGATAAATGTTGATATTTTATTGATAAATGCTGTAAAATCATATATTGTAAAGATTATAAAATCATATTTAAAAAATGTTTACAATTACATGTAAAATTATATTTAAGATAGTTATTTGGGCAATCTTTGTGAATTTAAATGCTTTATTTTTGGCCAATGTCTAAAATTGAATGAAATTCATCGAAAGCCAAATATAGGGTGTATCCCCTTCCTCCCATTTTCGCGTGCTGATAATTTGTAGTAAGTTTTGAGTTATATTTGCTAAAACCATGTTTGAGCATCGACCCCCTCCCCCGTACCAAGATAAATTTTTTTTCTGGCTTCGTCCTGTTGATTAGTCAAAAACTAGTAAGTTTGAGGAGAACAAAGGAGATGCACTCTTGTTATCGCGTATAGCTTATTTGTCAAACCTGTTATCGAGTTATCGATATATATCGATATCGATACTTGTTATCGAGTTCTATGAACCATATTTAAACTTGTACTCTAGTCATATCCATTAGATGCCTCGACGAAATTGATATGCGGATACTTTTTTTTGGTCAGAACAGTATATATGCAGTAATTTTCTATACTACTACAAAATTGCAAACAACTAACTTGTTGTGAATTTGCTCTGATTTTGACGGCTTACCTGCTACCTGACAATTTCAAATTTCATGCTTCATTCTCTGTGGAGAATAATTTGAGAAATTTTTTGATATTTGGGTTTACTACGGCTAAGATATTTTAGGTTATTGAACTGAGAAACTATAGATAGAGAAATAGATATTTATTGCAATAAAAGTCTCTTGGCCATGGTAAAAAAATATTACACCCAAAATCAGATCATGATAACACATAACAATTGCAAAAATAAAACAAATAGTAAGGCACATGGTACCATAAAACTAACTCACGTAATAGAAACAAAACATAATGCTCAGTTTGTATTTCATTCTTGATAGTTTCCGAAGCGAAAGCTAAAAGAATACTTATTGTGGATAAAAAAATAATATACAATTAAGCAAAACTGAATTAATATTTGATAAAACTTAAATAAATTACATTAAAGAAAACATTCACATTTATAATTCTGTAAATAGATTATTCCTACCAAAGATAAATAGTCTGGTGTTTTGTTTTCTCTTTTTTTTTTGTGTAATATTTGGTTTTTCGTTTAATTCTATTGATTTTTTTCTGAAATGTCAGTCAAAAGAAAATTTATGCTATACGCTCTCAGTTTTCTAATATATTGATACTCAATCCAAACTATGGGAAAAAACTTTGACAAGTAATTCCAAAGTACATAAATTGTCAGTACTCGTCATTCTTTAATTGTCAATTCTTTTGTTTTTGCAAATATCTTCTGCAGTTGCCGCTTTGGACTCGTAACCGGTACATTTCGAGTAGGTATGGCGTTTTTGATATTTCTTCAAAAACGGACCACCTTGTGGATATCATTGTAACTTTATGAATATTGTGTTTATTTTGTTTTAATCTCTCAAAATACACCATGCATGCAACTGCTATATTTGTTTTAGAACTCGGAGTGATAATATACTTATCTGTCCATCTAAAAATTGTCATCATCTAAATTGTCAGTACTCGTCATTCGTCATTCCAAAATGCATAAATTGTGAGTACTCGTCACTCTTTTAATAGCACACATTGTAATTTAGCAAGAAAAATTTTAATTGTGAAACCATGTTTTGAGAAACCTGTATTTTTAAGTGTGGCGTTTAAATCCATTTTAAATCTCGCAATTGTTTCGTCTATCTCAAGTACTACACTTTATTCATTGTTGTCACCGGTGGTGGTGACATAAAAATTTCATTGACAATGATTAATTTAGTATAAAGTGACAAGATGGTAAATTTCTATTAATATCTCATAGAGCGAACCAAAATAAAGAAATGGGATTTAGTTTGCCGTTGGTCAAAAAGGAATTAGGATTTTTCAAAGCCCTTCAGCAACTAAAGCAATACATCGACTACTAAAATTAAGTCGCTTACTCTGAGTGATAATCTTGTAAAAAATCAGTGAAAATTTATTACAAGAAGACAAGGTTTGATTTAATATAATTTCACAAGCAATAATATAAATTTAGTTTCCTGTAAAAGAATTGCAATGGAATGTAAAAGAAAACTTTACTGAGATCAGAAAACAGAAAGGCAAAAAATATAAAACTGGTTTTATATTGGTGTTGCTCGGAAAGAAAACAAGATATTTCCGATGTACTTGAGCAACT
>JAQQPU010024020.1:0-12921 GCA_029168905.1 Artemia sp. Kazakhstan ARC1039 | reverse complement strand
CAGCTAAACAATATTCAACTCGTATTTTATGTGTGGCATATACAACCTGGGGCCTAAAAACTATTGCAGTGAGGAAACTGCAGAAGTCGGTTGTGGAAAGTACAATTTTATATGCTGTTCCGGTTTGGATCGCTGCTCTTAAAAAAAAACATATTTTAAGAAAACTAAAATCAGCTCAAACTATTTCGATATTGGCAATCTCCAAATCTTTTCGAAGTGTACAGTCAGAAGTATTAACTGCAATTTCTGGTGTGTCACCTATTCTTATTAGAACGATTAAACTGGCTGCATTAAGATATCCTCGCAAAGACCACCCTCGAAATCGTCCATATTCTTTCCCCTTAGTTGAAAGATAATCTGTTCATATTGTTAATTAAAAAACCAGAATAGCAGATTAAATTGTACTTTTGCAAAGGCCACCTTCGAAATCGTCCATATTCTTTCCCCTTAGTTCAAAGATAATCTCTTCATATTATTAATTAAAAAAAAATTTTCCACAAAATAAGTTTTTCGAAGAAAAGTAAAGAACTCCATTAAACAAAAAATGAGCAAAAATAAATTCAAATAATCTACCAAGCATGAAACTACCACAAATCAGCATCGATAAATAAATGAAACCCAAAACGAACAGAAATTATAATAAATAACCGAGTCAAACTCAAAAACGAGCAGAAATTAACATAAGTTGGGCGCAAAACCCCTATGCATTCCCAAGGCCAGAACAAAATTTGCACTTTACTAAAAAAATATAAAAGTTTTTACTTTTATAACTTTAATAAATCAAATAATATTAACATTTTGATTACTTAATATCAGTATATGTATATTAAACTGACAATGCACATTCATTTGTATTTTTTCAGTAAGGTGCAAATTTTGTTCTGGCCTTGGGAAAATTTTGTTCTGGCATAGGAGTTTTGCCTTCCTCAAGACAAATTTGATGGATGTGTTGGGTTAATTTTGATTGGATGTGTTTAGAGGAATGGTGGGCTTGAGAGCGGGGCTTGTTACCCTTCAATCACTTCCGACTATTAAAAAGGCCACTAGCCCTCTCAATTTCCAATTGAATCAGCCCCTTTTCAAGTTTTACGATATTTCTATCTATAAAAACCTTATATGCCCCCTGGGCAGAACTTAAACCCTTGGCCCTTGGGACTCTGGGGGGTTTGTCATCCTTACATACATAATTTTCAGAACTTTCAACTATATTGAACAAAATGATTATCTCTAAACTTTGATTGAATATTTTTGGGGAAATGGTAGGCGTAAGAGGGTGGTTAATTACTCTCCACTCACTTTCTTCAACTAAAAAGGGCAATTTAAATCTCCAATCAAATGAGCCGTTTTTGAAATTTCTATAACAACTTTCTATATAAACTTTATTTGCCCCCAGGGCATAACTTACTACCCTTGCACCGAGGGGTCTGAGGGGGATATCATCCTAAAAGACCTAATTTCAAGAACTTTCAACTACGGTAAACAATATGGATATCTCAAATTTTTGATTGGATGTGTTTGGGAAAATGGGAGGCGTGAGAGGGACGTTAACCTCTCTCAAATCACTTTCAACTATTAAAAAAGGCACTAGCCCTTACAATTTCCAATTGAATCAGCCCTTTTGAAGTTTCTACGCTTTCAATAAAAACCTTATATGCCGCCAGGGCTTAACTTAAAACCCTTGCCCTGAGGACCGTGGGAGGGAGATGCTGTCATCCTTAAAGACCTAATTTCTAGAAGTTAAAACTACGTTGAATAAAATGGCTATTTCAAAGTTTTGATTCGACTTGTTTTTGGGAAAAGGTTGGCGTGAGAGGTGGGTTAGTTGCCCTATAATCACTTTTGACTATTAAAAAGGGCACTGGCCCTTTGAATTTTCAATCGAATTAGTCTTGTTTGAAGTTTCTACGACAACACCTTCTATAAAAAACCTTTTATGCCCCTAGGGCATAACTTATAACCCTTGCCCTGAAAACTGTGGAAGGAGTCTCCTGCTCAAAGGTATAATTTCCTGAACTTTGAACTGCGTAGAAAAAATGGCTATCTCGAAATCTTTATTGGATGTGTTTGGGGAAATGGTGGGCGTGGAAGGGGTATTAGTTGCTTTCCAATCACTTTTGACTATTAAAAAGGGCACTAGCCATTTCAATTTCCAATTGAATGGGCCCTTTTTGAAGTTTATACGACAAAAGGTTATATAAAAACCTTATATACCCCCTGCGCATGATTTAAAACCCTTGCCCTGAGGGCTGTGGGGGGAGGGGATGCTGTCATCCTCAAAGACCAAATTTCTAGAAATTAAAACTACCTTGAATAAAATGGCTATTTCAAAGTTTTGATTAGACTTGTTTTTGGGAAAAGGTTGGCGTGAGAGGTGGGTTAGTTGCCCTATAATCACTTTTGACTATTAAAAAGGGCACTGGCCCTTTGAATTTCCAATGGAATTAGCCTTTTTTGAAGTTTCTACGACAACAACTTCTATAAAAACCTTTTATGCCCCCAGGGCATAACATACAACCCTTGTCCTAAGGATTGTGGGGGACTGTCCTCCGCAAAAACATAATTTCTATCTGGAAATCAACTACGCTGAACAAAATGGCAATCTCAAAATTTCTATTGGGTGTGTTTTGGGAAATGGTGGGCGTGGAAGAGGTGTTAGTCACCTTACAATCCCTTTCGACTATTAAAAAGGGCACAAGCCACTCCAATTTCCAATTGAAAGAGCTCTTTTCGAAGTTTCTACGACAACTTCTTCGATACGAAGTGCCCTGCTCAAAAAAAACTAATGAATATTAATAAGTGCCAACATCGTTCTTACATGCCCCTAGGGCATGAGTTAAGACCCCTACCCTGAGTGCTCTGGGGGGAGAGTTCTACTTTTTATTTAGTCCCTGTTTCTGGTCTCGATCTCGAGTGTCCCCGTTCTTTACTTAGGCAGTGCGATCGAGCTGCCTATAATTTATAAAACTCCTTTCTATATAAACCTTATATGTGCCCAGGAAAAACCTTACACCCCTTACACTGAGGGTACTGAGGGGGGTATCATCCTAAAAGACCTAATTTCCTGTACTTTCAACTACGTTGAACAAAATGAATATCTCAAAATTTTTTATTGGATGCGTTTGGGACAATTGTGGGCGTGAGAGGGGCGTTAGTCGATATTCAATCCCTTCCAACTATTAAAAAAACTTCAAGCCCTTTCAATTTATATTTGAATGAGCCCTTTTGAAGTTTTTACGACAACGCTTTCAGTAAAAACTTTATATGCCCCCAGGGTATAACTTACAACCCTCGCCCTGAAGGCTGTGGTGGGAGGGTTGTCATCCTTAAGGACCTAATTTCAAAAACTTTCAACTACGTTGAATAAAATTGCTATCTAAAAATTTTTATTGGATGTGTTTGGGGAAAAGGTGGGCGTAAGAGGGGGTTGGTTGCCCTTAAATCACTTTCGACTATTAAAAAGGGTACTAGCCCTTTGAATTTCAAATCGAATGAGCCGTTTTTCAAGTTTCTACGAGAAAGATTTCAATATGAACCTTATATGCCCCAAGGGCAAACTTATAACCTCTGTCCTGAAGACTTTGGGGGGGGATTGTCCTGCTCAAAGGTATAATTTCCTGGACTTTGAACGTCGTGGGACAAATTAGCTATCTCAAAATTTTTATTGGATGTGTTTGGGTAAATGGTTGGCGTTGAAGGGGTGTTAGTTGCCTTTCAATCACTTTCGACTATTAAAAAAGGCACTAGCCTTTTCAATTTCCAATCGAATGAGCCCTTTTTGAAGTGTCTATGACAACGTGCTCTATTAAAACCTTTTATGCCCCCAGGGCATAACTTACAACCCTTGCCCCGAGGGTTTTGGGGAAGTGTCCTCCTCAAAACATATTTTCTATCTGGAAATAAACTACGCTGAACAAAATAGCTATCTCATAATTTTTATTGGATGTGTTTGGGGGAATGATGGGCGTGAGGGGCTAGTTGCCCTCGAACTAATTTCGACTATTAAAAAGGGCACTAGCCGTTTGACTTTCCAATCAAACCTTTTGACTGTTAAAAAGGTTACAAGCCACTCCAATTTCCAATTGAATGAGCCCTTTTCGAAGTTTATACGACAACTTATTCGATACGAAGCACCCTGCTCTAAAGGAAAAAAAAATAATAAATAATACATTTTGCTAACATCGTTCTTATATGCCCTCAGGGTATAACTTAAAACCCTTGCTCCGAGGGTTGTGGGGGAGTGTCCTCCTCAAAAACATATTTTCTATCTGGAAATCAACAACGCTGAACAAAATAGCTGTCTCAAAAAATTTTTTTTATATGTTTGGTGGAATGATGGGCGTTGGGGCGCTTGTTGCCCTCCAATCACTTTCGACTATTAAAATCGGCACTAGCCACTACAATATCCTATTGAATGAGCCCTTTTCGTAGTTTCTACGACAACTTTTTTGATACGCAGTGCCCGGGTATGGAGGGAAAATAAATAAAACGTTGAGGCCAACTCGTTCTTCACTTATGCAGCGCTATTGCGCTGCCTATGACTTTTACAGATGAAGTTCTTTCTGAACTATTGGGACAAAGAATTTTTGATAATAATTTTATTTTAGACCGTCAGTTTCTAAAATATAATTTATATGAAATGTGGTATAGTGATTTTCGTAATTCGATTAGCTATTGACCAAGCCATTTCTTTTCGAGCACAAATGACTTAATTGCTCCTTCTTCTTTTGAGCCATTGTCGTCTTAAGAGTTTGCTGCAAAGATTTGGTAAAGTTCCTTTTACCTTGTATCATTGTTACCAAGCCCCTGAAACTTGCACCAATCTTTTATTTGAGTATCCTTTATATTTAGACCATGAGAATGTCGTTTTCTATGGGTTTATCTGAACTAGGTCCTTTTAGTCTGAATTTAGTGGTGAGCAATAAGTACGTTAGAAACCTTGTTACTGTTTTTTTTAAGAACTAAAAGATTAGAAATTTCGTAATTGGTGATCATTTGTTTGTGATCATTTTCTTCATTTGAAATTTTAAGATTAGATTTGTGGTTTTCTTCTTCATTTTAGACTTTAAGATTACATTAATGTTTCTTGTGTTTTTTTTTATCTTTTGTCGTTTTAGTTTAGTATATAGAGTGAAGTAACTTGTTTGATTTACTCACGAATAAATACTTGCTTACTTACTTAAATACGAAAAAAATTTCATAAAGCCATTTTGTTCAAGTAATCCAAAGATCAGACTGATATCGGGCCGACACACTTCCCTAGAGCCGCGGAGCACGTGTTAAAAGTTATACCCCAGGGCACATAAGGTTCTTAGAAAAAAGGAAATTGTATAAACTTTAAAGGGGGCTTTTTTGATTGAAAATTCAAAGTTCTAGTTCCCTTTTTAAGAGTCGAAAATGATCACAGGGTAAATTGAACCGCCCGACCCTCTTTTTCCCCAAAGAGTCCCACCAAAATTTTGATGCAATTATTTTTTCAAAAGTAAAGATCATACTACTATGCCTCCAGGGTTAATAAACCCTTGCACACCCTTGAGGCTTGAGCTTTTAGTTTTACCAAAGGGTATATATGATTTTCATGGAATGAGTAACCCGGTAATATTTAAACCTGGTTCATTTGATTGAAAATTAAAAGTTGTAGCGCTTTTTTAGGCTGAAAAGTGACTCTCTTTTTTCAAATTGCAAGTTATAGCCCTTTTTAACGGTAAAAAGTGACCAGAGGGCAAGTAGATTCCCCCTGACGCCCTCTTTTTCTCAATTACAACCGATCAAAATTTTAGGCACCTATTTTCTTCGGATCTTTTTTTATTACAGACTTCACGACTCCATCACTGATGATGATATGCCGTTAGTCCTGGTACGCTGATAATGCCTGATGATTCGCTCGTGCTTAACAGTAGGAGTATTTTGAGATTCTCATGAGCTATATCTACCTTATGATTACTGGAAAAAGGGTAGCTTTCGACACTAAATGATCTGAATGATCGCTTAATAAGAGATCAAGCCGAGATAATGCATAATGGCCAATATAAGTGTCGAATTGAACATGCCATTTTAGGCTATAAAAACGATTGGAATTAAGAAATTCAGAATAATTAAGGCTAAAGCAGGTTTTTCTAATATATTTCGTCTTTGCGATTCTTTTGTCTTGTTATCTGGCATTGGAAATAATTTGCAATTTGCTAATTTTTCACAAAAGTATTTAATATTGGGAGGTTTAGTAATATTTGTTTTGGGGAGGGGGTAAGGGAAGAGGATATTTTTGGACCGTTTATTTTCTATTGGGATATATTCCAACTGGAGGAAGGATATCCTGGCCTGATTTTGAGAAACGGTCGGAAGGTAAACAAAAGAGTACAGAGCAACATCAAAACCTATAACAATCAATTTTCAGGTGTGGGCACTATGATTTTTTACACTGAAGGATAGAATTCAACTCGCTCTATCTAAACTGTAAGTTCAAAGTTCAACTTAAACGTATCAAAAGACTCACATAAGACTGGCAAAAGACTGGTAATAGACTGTTAACAGACTCACTAAAAACTTGCAAAAGACTTACAAAAGACTCGCAAAAACTGCAAATCCTAGCTACTATACTATCCAAATTTCGCCAGGGGTTACATTAAGGCGTTGATAGAAGTATGTCATCTGTGTTCCTATTGGTCGAGGAATACGTAATTTGACTACTTCAACTTTCACACAATCTATAGCTATCAGATTTATATCTTGGAATTTTACATGTCACACAAAGTCTTGGATCACAATTGTTTATTATCTACTTTACATTTTTTATAGCTATAAGTTTGACATTTCAGAATTCTTCCTGTCAAACAAAAGTCTGGTATACAATTGTTTGTATTCTACTTTGTATAATTAGTTCTGTATAAGCCTTGTACTTTCTATCACTTAAAGACGGATGTATCTTTTTTTACTAGTGAAACACTGTTCCCCATTGGCTACTTTGTTTGCACCTACAAACATTGTTCAATATTAAAGATATTATTCTTTTGCACCTGCGATATAGGTGCCGGAAATATTATTTAAACCAGAAATTTAAAGACTAACTATAAGAATTTATGGCTGTAAGGATGATATCTCAGAATTCTTCCTGACAAACAAAAGTCTGGTGTACGATTGTTTATGTTCTACTTTACATAATTATATCTGTTGGGTAGCGAAAGTCTTCCTTGGTCGTATCAAAAAGTCTTTCGAGATTGGTATTATTTTAGCCATTTTAATGGATACTAAAAATAATACGCTCCATAGCAAAAACCCGATGTAGGCACTTGCCTCCTAATTAAGCAAATTGCACGACGCAAACGGCGTGTCTTTTAGCTTAGCGTCCTATCAGAAAATATTGTAACAATTAATAATTCGACAGGGGGTTTCATGCTTCTGGGATTTTGATCTCGTTACATATAACTCTCTCATTATTAATGATGTCCCCATCGTTGCTCTCACTACTTCTCTTTCATTTTTGGATTTTTGATTCCGTTTTTTTTTGTTAATCGTAAAATTTAAGACTTATTATTTTAATTAACCCCACATTTATTAAGACATAGATTTTACACATTCCTGATTACCTTATGTGATTGCATTTATAAAAACATTACTTAAAACTCATTCACCTATTCACTCTATTTGGCGAAAGGGCCAAGGGATTTTTTCTATAGATTATAATATATTGATTATATAATTGAATATCTAAACATTGTTTTCCTCCACCTAATGCTGAAAGTACCTTCACCTGATATTCTGATAATTCTACATGATTTAATTCTCTTGTTTCTGATACTATAATTATTCTACTACCTGACATGATACTTATATTGAAATTACAAGTTCACTATTTCTAATTCTACATAATATTTCCACCTAATGCTTTACTGAAACTATGAGGTACTGACTTCTAAGAGTGGCTTTTTATATCTAACTTGATTCACACAATTATGTATGAAATAAAAACAACTTGCTAAAGAAACAAATTTGATACACTGAGAGATTTTACCTTAATATCTGGGAGTAACACTGGAATAATGTCACTTCCACTTGTTTCATCTGTTTCATGAAATGTTTCTTAACATTCACTATAGTTACATGGTAGATACATAAGATTTCACAATTATTTCATAATTCTACGTGTCTCTATAATACTCACATAGGCTATCACTTTATTTTGGGCTTCCATTGAATTTTTGTCTGAGTCGGCTAACTGTTTATGGTTTGCTTTCTTGGTTTTCCATTTTCGGCACTTTATACTTGGGGTAAGAGTTTCTAAATGTTTATAAGAATGACTTCCTGCATAAAATTGTCCGTGCATGGTTTTTCACATCATATTCGAGGGGTTGGTGTTATAGAATATAACGCCTTTTCTCTGCAGGTGGACTGGAACTTAATTTAATAGTATATTTTCACTTCCTGTGGCTGATATGTTTACAAGGTAAATAACGGTTGAGGGATTAATTACAGGGAATGGCTATGTTAATAGCTGGGCTGGGTATCTTCTCTGAGCACTTTATCCTAGGAAAAATCTGATACGCATAAATATTATATTTCCCGTAAATTGTTCACGTTATATGGCATCTAAAGGCAATTACGGTTGGATCAAAACTTGATTCTAGGGTATTTTTCGACATATTGTCTTTGATTCGTAGTTTAAGATACACAATTGTCTAGGGATCAATCGCTGGGTTGGGCTGGATTTCATCTCTGGCTACTTTATTCTCAGGACGTATTTAATACAAGTACAGTCTGTGTTTCCCGTTAAAGTTAATTTTGGTTTTTTTTAATACATTGTCTTTAATCCTTCATTGGGATGTACAAATATTTGAGAGATTTACTTCTGGGATTTTCTTAGGTCCTCAGGATTTAATTTTTGGGACCTTGCCGTCGAAAGATGGTTGCTCGACGGATATTATGCAGTTTCACGACATGCTTAGGTCAAGGTGGTTTTATAGATAATTGTCATTAGAAAGATATGGGGTATTCTGGTTGACGATATTGTTCGTGGTAGTGTTACCTAGTACTAAGTTTTGGTAACCGCAATTGTCATCATAATATTGTCTTCAGGGATTTACTTTGTGAGTACTTATCGTTGGTTGACGAATGATGAAAGTAGATGCTACTAGGTTGTATCTGTATTGAGTTGCTTGTATACCATGATTTACTTTCCATAGGGCTACTCCGCTTCCTTGAATATAAATACATACGTAGAATCATATGTTCTGTGCAATCAAGTGGATTAAAACACATACAGGAATATTACATAATCTAATTTAGCATATTATACTGGGAATATTATTTGATACAATAGCCGTAAGTAATCACATTAACGATATCAAATCAATTAGAGTAAAATTAAATTTAAAATAAAAATTCACATTCATTTTGGAATATTGCAGCAATACTTGATTACTGGGAGACAAACTCAATAACTATTAAAGAAATGATTAAGTACAAGGAAAAATAACACAATATGAAAACTTCGACAACAATACTTATATATACTTTCAGCACATGTTTCTGTGTTTAACTCATTTCTGCGCTTAACTCAACTGATTTTACGTTTGATTTTCAATTGTCTAATTAAACATGAGATAGCTTATATGGTTAAATATGAGGTCTTAATTTACAGTACATTTTCAGGCCCTTATCGTTTACGAACGTCCATGCTGCTTAAGAAACGCATATTTAATCGTCATAGCCGCATGGTTTTACGCAAACGATAATAAGAGAGGTGGGACTGGACATGGCATGACGAATTAGGACCTCTATACCCATTCGCTTGATAATGTACTCTCTTTTTTTGGCTTAGGGGTTATCTGGGAGTTCCGGGTTTAGGTTCTGCATCTCACTTGACTCAATGTGCTCTTTTTTGCACTATTTTTACGTGGTCTGATACTTTTTCCATAATTCCGGGTTAATAACATTCTTACAGTCAGAGAAATCATGAACACGAAACATTTGTCGAGCCAGTAGTATATTCCACCAAAAATTTGTTGAAAATAGTCCATGTCTAAATTTTACGTACATTGATCTTTGGTTTTCATTAGTGAATAGAGGGATTTGGGAGTCCAGAATTCCCTTGAAATTCTCTATTTTTGATAGATTTATCTTGATCGCATATTTGATCTCTATATTTTGATCGCATCTAGGCGTATTGAGCCTTTTGCTTCCAACCTATGCCCTCTGACATTAGTTAAACTCTGAATATTGAAATTTTTCCGTCGCTTGATATGCGCTGGTTATTTATTGAATATATTTGAGCTTATTATATTAACTGTCGCTTCAGAGTCTATTAGTTCTTTGAAGTAAATATTCGCAACACCAAAATCATTAAATATAGCTAATATATCATTAAAATCACTTAAATAATGTACAATTACTGGATAGGACCTATAGAAAATACTGGCCTCCAGGGTCCCGGTTAGTTTTCTTGGGGGCCTGATTTGTTTCCCTATGCATTGATTAGATAAGTTGGTGTTTGAAACTGGAGCTCGGTGGGAACTTCTCTAGCTAGCTGATTGACGTCTGACTGTCGTGATTCCCAAGTTTTATTGCGTGGGTGAGAATTTCTGGTGCCGACAACTCGCGGTATTTGTTCATTCTTTACAGACGGAAAATTTCCCGACGGATTCAAATTTCCTCTGTTATTAATCCTATTCCTATTAAATCTAGTTTGATACACTGTCCTTGAATTCAACTGGTATGTGTTTTGCCGAGTATTTGGGTTGGGAAAGCGATAATTATTTTGTCTGTCTGGGTAAGGTTTTGCATACTCCACTCCCTGTTGGTATGGGTTGCGGAATAATGGTAGGCGTGGGGGGTTATTGCTATAACTTCCCGACCCATTAGCATTTAAATTTGTTCCCCCGAACAAACGGTTAATATAACTGGGGGTTGCTGGTGCATAGTTGTTTCTAGAACGGTATTCTCTGGCAATATGGTTTTGTCGATTAAATGCATAGCATATAATTGAAGGGTTATTTGCATAGTTTGTCGTATTTGTGGATGCGAAACTTAAAGTTCTTTGCCTGGTAAGGGTTGAAGTTCTATTTTGATTTGGTTTTGGGGAATTATTTCTTGAGGAAAATACGGGTGAAACTTCTCGTGATCGTCCCGGCGTTGATTTTCCTACGTTATTTATTCTAGACTTATTGTTATTTGCCACAATCGTGTCAATTTCGAACATTATTTCTACTTCTTGAACTGCTAAGTCAAATGTTTGAGGGAAGGGATTTTGAAATTTTTACTGTTTTAGCAGTAAGTTTTTGTTTTGACAATTGTTCGCTTGGATCTAACGACATATTGGTAAATTTTTTTTTCAAGAGCTATGTGACACTATAAATTTGATACTTAAGTTTTTTTGACACTATGAAATTTGACACTTTCAAATTTCACTTAAATTATGAGAGGATTCTACTTCTTATCTCTTATATAAGATGTTTTTGGGGATGCTCTATTTGTGTTTAGCTCAAGGAATCTTAGGCCTAACGAAATATGGCACTTTGTCTATGACTAGTGTTTCTCAGTAAATTGTATATATCTCCTTTTTCTAAAGAAAAATTTTGTCCTTGTGCTTTTCTCCGTTAAACAGTGCCGCGCCAATTCAAGCGGGGGAAATTTTATTTGGCTATTCAGGTGATTTTACACCATAATTTGGGAGAGGGGATGTTGTGTGTTACGGGGGATTAAAACAATGGGTTAAATAGGGAGCATGTGTTACTGGCCGTTACTCAATGAATTTCTTTTCGACTGACCCTCGATTCTACCTTTAAAAAACTCTCTATGAAGCATTGACATAACATCTAGGGTCGTTAAGTTATTGGGTTACTACTAATTACCTGTACAAAATCAGACTATAAGGATTTAGATTCCTTGGAGATTGGTTGGAGACACGAAGGACTAATTATCCTGAGAAATACTAACATGAAGAGTCATGAATAAGAAAGCAAATTGTTTATTTTCTACTAATTAAACGGCACTTCAATTTAATAGTCTGGGCACTATGATTTATTTTACACTGAAGGATAGAATTCACCTCGCTCTATCTAAACTGTAAGTTCAATGTTCAACTTAAAGAAAGCAAAAGACTTACATAAGACTGGCAAAAGAATGGTAATAGACTGTTAACAGATTCACTAAAAACTTGCAAAAGAATTACAAAAGACTCGCGAAAAACTGCAAATCCTAGCTACTATACTATCCAAATTTCGCCAGGGGTTACATTAAGGTGTTGCTAGAAGAATGGTATCCGTTTTCCTATTGGTTGAGGAATTCGTAATTTGACTAATTAAACTTTCACACAATTTATAGCTATAAGATTTATATCTCGGAATTCTACCTGTCACACAAAGTCTTGTATCACAATTGTTTATGTTCTACTTTACGTATTTTATAGCTATAAGATTGATATTTCAGAATTCTTTCTGTCAAACAAAAGTCTGGTATGCAACTGTTTGTGTTCTACTTTGTATATTTGGTTCTGTAAGTACTTGCTATCGCTTAAAGACGGATGTATCTTTTTTACTAGTGAAACACTGTTTTCCCATTGGCTACTTTGTTTGCGTCTGTGAACATTGTTCAATATTTAAGGACATTATTCTTTTGCACCTGCGATGTTGGTGCTGGTCATTTTATTTAAACCAGAAATTTAAAGACTAACTATAAAAATGTATGGCTGTAAGGCTGACATCTCAGAATTCTTTCTGTCAAACAAAAGTCTGGTATACAATTTTTTATGATCTACATTATATAATTATATCTGTTGGGTAGCGAAAGTCTTCCTTGGTCTCAGCAAAAAGTCTTTCGAGATTGCTATTATTTTAGACATTTTAATTGATGCTCAAAAGAATACGTTCCATAGCAAAAACCCGATGTATGCACTTTCCTCTTAATTAAGCAAATTGTACGACGCATATATAT
>JAQQPU010024018.1:0-12921 GCA_029168905.1 Artemia sp. Kazakhstan ARC1039 | reverse complement strand
CTTTTTCTTCTTTAAGAAAATTTAGTGTTGGGATATAAAAGAAGTTGTAAAGTAATGTATGACTTCTCCGGCAAGCTGGATCTGAAAATGTAATTTCAGAGAAATTCTTTAACCATTTAGGGTTAACTTACCTTTTTATGGATGACCATTTAGGGTTCTCCTACATGCTGAACCTGAAAGTGTGTTCCCTGACATGCTGAATCTGAAAGTGTGATTTCATAAAAATTCTTTATACCTTTTAGGGTTAACTTACCTTTTTAGGGATGACCATTTAGGGTTCGCCAACATGCTGAACATGAAATTGTGTTCCCTGGCATGTTGAATCTGAAAGTATAATTTCATGGCGATGAACCATTCTAAAGAATAAAGAGGACTGAGGCTTAAGATCTTTATTCCTTAAACATATTAAAAAACATTTTGAAAAATACATATTGACATATTTAAAAAATAGCTTAATCCATTTGATATGAGGAGGAGCATGAGTTTAGGTCTTTTGGATATCTGAAGCATTTTTCCTTGTCAGGTATCTTTTCCGGTATCCATTGAGCGAAATATCTAACTTCATCTTCCGGATCATGTACTGAATGCAGGTATTTCTCACATTTGAAGTCTTCTAAATTGAATAATGTTATGTCTTTATCACATTTTTCTAGTAAGAGTTTATCAGTTGGCACGTTTCCCTTAGCATATACAGCTTGTACACCGAAAAAAACTGCATATTTCCTGAATTTCCTCTTGCACATGTTTTATTTCATAGCCATTTTCATTATGTGGTCTTATGGTTTTAAAGTAAAACCCGTTTCGATTTATAAAATTTAGTGTTGGACTCCATCTATTTTTCTCGTTCTTAAACATATTGTATCTGACGTTCCATTTATAGCTATGAATTTCACGCCGTTGTTCGTCTAGGAGTAAGAAAGCTGCTTCGAAAATAATGCCAGTTGAGGAATATTTCAGACCAATATATTCTGTGTCAATCACACCAAATATTATTATAGCTGAAAAAAGGGCTTAATTTAAATAAATATTTAATGTTTCTGACACTCTAACAAATACATCTCACTTTCTTAGAATAATTCATTTTCACTTAAGGAGGCTGGATAAAATTAAATCTACACTTGAAAACTACTGCTTTTTGCAATGAAAAAAAATATAAATATAACAGCGGAAAAAAAGTTATTGTTGAGCTGTTGACCAAAAAACTGGCCTCCGTCCCTCAAAGACACTCCCCCCCCCATGGAGTCCTCTCCTCTCATTTTCCCTTAAATTACGCGTGTTATTGATTCTTATTTTATTCTTATATAACCCATTTCATGTTTTTCCCATTTGTATTGTCCAGTCTGAAAAAGATCCAGTGGAAAAAAAGTTAATGTTGAGTTGTTGACCAAAAACTGGCCCTCCATCCCTCAAAGACACTCCCTCCTCCCCTGAAGACTTCTCCTCTCATTTTCCCTTAAATTGCGCGTGTTATTCTTTTATAACCCATATCATGTTTTTTCCCATTTGCATTGTCCTGTCTGAAAACGATCTAACCTAACCTTTACCAGTAGGAGGAACGGTGTTCATTTTCTGTGAAGTTTCTAGTAGATATCAAATACTGAATTTTGGTTATCAGATTGTACCCATATTGAGTCAGTAGTCATCTGAATAAATATATTAAAATAGGGAAAATAGTTTCTTAAAATTCTCAAACCTCGACCCTTAACCCTAAGAAAATAATAAATATATAGAACTTTATTTTTTAAATATATAACACAATTTCTTTAATTTCCTTGGTGATATTAGTGGTCTCCTTCTTATTCTCAACGTCTTATAATAGATCACAGGTATATTTATCCCATTCTAAGAAGCCCCCACCCTCCTTTTCAGTAAAGCAAAAAGAGCTAAGGTGTGTTTAAAGTATAAAAAAAAACTAGCATTATTCTTTAGGGTCAAAAGCTGCATCAAATCCAGGCCAATGATTTAAAATATAGATCTCAAAATATCCAGCCATAAATATGGTATAATTAATAGCTAATAAAACACTAATCTTCAGGGTTATATATATGAAAGGTAATTTATTTCGTCAAATCAGTGTCTACATAAATGGCACGCTAGTGAGCACAAGCAACAATCTCTTTACAGTTCACGCGACGAAACAGTTTGTTTTCACCTTACAATGAAGCTGTTAGAATCAAGGCATTGCCCCTTCCCCCCTCCCCCCTTATAAACACTGAGTACTCAAAATGGAAAACAAATACTACATGAAACTAACGCCCATCCTCCGTCACAATTCATAGGATTTACTGTTTTTAATTTGACTGGAAGAAAGTATCTTTTTTCAGCGAAACCTTTGCTAAGCCGCTATCGTAATTCATGAGAATTAACAAGCAGGATGCACTTGACGGGTGTCAATAATTATTACTATTTAAATCTTAACGGTTTAGTGTCATGAGGGGGTCTGTATATTAAGAGTTGACGGAAGTTGGCTGTCTCTTTTAGGTAGAAATATAGAAACCGAGAATTTATCAAGAAACAGAATTATTTCCAATGAAAGAATTAAAGTTATAAACAGGGGGAGGGGGGGGGGGTTTACATGTTATAAAAGAGTGTATTTTACGCTTTCTATCGACTATAAACATCACATAGTGGAGTTTTTTTGTGGCAGGGGGGAGGGGGGATTTACCTTTATTTGAATATACTGAGGGGGACTATGTAAAATGACTTTATTTGGAAATAAACTAAGAAAATTTACTAAACAGAAGTCACATTATAAATCGATGTAGATAAAGTTTCCAACTTATCAATATTTGATCCTCTATCCATAATGTCTTGAGACTATCTATATGATAATTTAACCTTAATACATGTCCATTATATACAAAATCTCAAGGGCTAATTGTGATGTAAGGAGACCTTACGTAACTTCCCTGATTGACTTAGAAAGAGACATGTGATCTTGTCCCGTTAGAATCAATAATTCCCATCCAATTATGTAATCAATTTCTCAGAAAACTACTTCCCCTCTTGTGGATCAATACATTGCCCCGTTAGAAATCAATGCGAATGTGCAAACTTCGTCCCGGAGTCAATACACCTAGAAACAACAAATAAATTGACCTTGAAAGAGGTGTCATTGACCCGTTAGTGGATCAATAATCCATGAATAAATTATAACCTGTCAGCGTTAGCCTCAATTATAGATGACAGCACATGTTTTCGTACAGTACCTTCTGCGGCCTCCCTACTGTCACTCCTTTTTTTCAATTAAAAACACTTGTTTTTTATTTAATTTCTGAAAGTTTTCTAACAAATGCAGTTTCTAATTTGGCTCACATTATATGAAACATTAAAACAAAATTTGCAGATTATTTTGGCAGATTAATTCCGTATATGAAGGGTTGTCCCTTCCTCAATATCTTGCTCTTTACGCTAAAGGTTTTAGTACTTTTAAAACAGTGACCTTTTCTAGTTAAACGACCCCTGTGTTTCAGTAGACACTGTTAAGAAATTGAGACAAACAGTCAAGCTTTTGCGTAAAGAGAAAAGTATTGAGGAGGGGGCAAACCCTTCATATATGGGATAATTTCATGGGACCATTTGCACTCCACTGTTTTTGGTCACTTAAAAAGTGCACTAAAACTTTTAATTTTCGTTCGAATGCACCCTCTCCCGATCTTCTATGACTATTGTTTCAATACAACCACCCTTGGGGAAAAAACAATCTGTTTTTTTTGATCTGTTTTCGGGCAAAAATAGCAAAATTTCACATTTTTGCAGATAGGATCTTGACACTTCTACATAAGTGTTATCTGGCACGCTGAATCTAATAGTGCGATTTTTATTAAGATACCTTTAACTTTTTGGGATGTTTCCCTTTATTTCAAAAATCGGGCAAATTTTCGCAGGCTCGTAACTTTTGATAGGTAACACTAAGCTTGATAAATTTTATATATTTGGAATCAGCATAATAAGTTGATTCGTTTTATGTATCTATTACTATTAAAATTCCATTTTTTAGAGTTTCGGTTACTATTGAACCGAGTTGCTCCTTACTTACTGTACGTCACCACGAATTTTTTTATTGTTGGTTTCTCAATAAAAGTACTCATTGTAGCTCTACTAAGACAGAGCATCTTTTTTTATTATTTGAATGGATCGTAAGAAAGGACCGTGAATATACTTATATCGACAATTCTGGTAATCTTTCCAATTAAGACCATGTAATTTGCTAGCAATTTCTTGAAATTTCTTCTATTGATGTGGGGATTGATTAGAATAATATTAATCTCTTGCCAGTTTCTTTTTTTTCACACTGCATGTAGGAACTTCGGAATCCCGAAGGGACAAAGCACTAAATGTTTTCAGCAAAGTAATTGGGATCAAGCAAATTAACTCTTTTATATTTCGTCTTTCGCCATTTTATTGAGTCTTAATCACTTTCTGTATCATTCACTCCAACTGGGACTTTCAGGAGTTACAATTTTGAATGCTAAGTCCGAGCTTATTTCATATTATACTCGAATTTTTTTCCGCTATGAGAAATTCAGAGTTTTTATTTGTACAACAAAAAAGTGTGAAAATGGGTTTCAAAAAAGCTTATTGTTCTAATGAAACGGCCCTTTTGTTTCAGGAGTCATTCTTAAATAATTGGAACAAAATGTCAAACTTTAGCGTAAAGAGCAAGGTATTGAGGAGGGGGCTACCCCATGTGCACATAATAATTTATGTTCGCTTTACGTTTTAATGTTGCTCCTTACTTTCAGTTGAAAAACTTGTTTTTTTTTATTTAGTTCATAGGTGTTTAGGTCAAACTTCAGGTAATGCTAATGGGAATGCTGCGCTAAATCAAAGGCATTGTGTATATCTAGGCTGCTCGTAATTGGGAGAAAATGCAAAATCTTAAGAACAGCTAATAGTATTAATTTGAAACTTTCAAGGCCCATACTACTACTGCTACTATAGCTGTTTTTACTGTTGCGAATGCGACTGGTTGCAACTATGACAATGACAACTTTCAACCACAACAGCTTGCAACTGTGACTGCAAGTGCGGCAACGTCACTTGGGACTATTTTAAGGGGATGTTAAGGGGGATGTTGAACAAAGTCAAGACAGACTTTTTACATGCTGATTGTCAAAAGGGAGTATCAGGAATATCTCAGGAACGACTAAGGGTATTAGGTTGTAACTTTAAGGGAGTAGTGATGGCAGTAGTATAAGAGGTGCCAGTCCAGAAGGGACTCCTTTTTTGGGAGACAATTAGAGTCGAGCCAGAGCCGCACCTCTATATTCGGAACCTAGATCTAAAAACAGCCTATGACGTTAACATAACGGGATTCCAAATATGGAGGACTAAAAATAACCAAGAGGTCCTAACAACCGCTCTTAGCAACCAGAACTAATATAAGGAAGGATTTTCAATAGTAAGAGAATAGAAATCAGAGAGAAAACAGTTAGATTATACTCGTTTTTATTTTGGTGGGATGTTTTGAGAATATATTTAACGTGGGAATTTTAAATGTATAAGTGTGGTCGGTATAGTACACAAGTACCAAATGGGGATCGTGGGCAATATATTTATTATGTAGTTTTGGGAATATACATAAAGTCGAAATTAATAAAGCCTTATACATTTTGGGCAATGATATGGCAGCCATTAGTCATCCATACCCCAACCTCCAAAGACCTTAATGCCCTTCCCCCCAGCTTTTTGGTCCTAGGTATTTAATATAATACGTTCTGGACGACCTACTTTTCATAATTCTTTTTGAAATTTTCATAATTTTGTTACTAAAGTATTATTTTCTGACAATAATTATTTTACAGACTCACTCCTTTTCAAAAGGGTTAATTATTTCTCATTATTGAAATTTATCATAGGCAGCGCAATCGCACTGCCTAAGTAAATAACGATGTTGGCACAACGTATTTTTTTTTTTTTCCATACCAGGGCACTTCGTATCGAAGGAGTTGTAGTGAAAACTTCAAAGAGAGCTCATTCGATTGGAAATTGGAATGGCTAGTGCCCTTTTTAATAGTCGAAAGGGATTGGAAGGCAACTAACAACCCTTCCACGCCCATACTTTCCCCGAGCACATCCAATCAAAATTTTGAGATATCATTTTGTTCAACGTAGTTAAAAAATCTGAAAATTAGGTCTTTTTGGATGACAACCCCTTCAGAGCCCTCAGGGCAGGGGCTGTGAGTTACACCCTGGGGCATATAAGATATTTATAGAAAGCGTTGTCGTATAAAAATTCAAAAGAGATTCATTCGATTGGAAATTCAAAGGGCTGGTGCTCTTTTTAATAGACGAAAGTAATTGGAGGGCAACTAACCCCCCTCTCACGCCCGCCTTTTCCGCAAAAACATCCAATAAAAATTTTGAGATAGCCATTTTGTTCACGTAGTTGAAAAATCTGGAAACTAGGTCTTTGAGGTTGACACACCCCCCCTCCACAGCCCTCAGGGCAAGGGTTGTAAGTTATACCCTGGGGGCATATAAGTTTTTCATAGAAAGCGTTGTCGTAGAAACTTCAAAAAGAGCTCATTCTATTGGAAATGGAAATGGCTACTGCCCTTTTAAAAAGTAGAAAGTGATTAGAGAGCAGCTAACATCCCTTTTACGCCCACCATTTCCCCAAATACATTAAGTCACAATTTTGAGACAGCCATTTTGTTTAATGCAGTTGAAAGGTCCGGAAATTATATCTTTGATCTGGACACTCCCCTCACAGTCTTTCTATAAAAGGTTTCTATAACGCTTTCTATAAAAGGTTTTCATAGAAAGCGTTGTCTTAGAAACTTGAAAAAGGGCTCATTTGAATAGAAATTCAAAGGGCTAGTGCCCTTTTTAATAGTTGAAAGTAATTGGAAGGTAACTAACCCCCTCTGTTGCCAACCACTCCCCCAAACATTTTTGGGGCGCTTCGTATCGAATTATATTTTTCCCATCACAGGGCACTTCGTTTCAAAGCAGTTGTCGTAGAAACTTCCAAAAGGGCTAATTCGATTGGAAATTGGAAGGGCTAGTGCCCTTTTTTATTGTTAAAAGTGATTGGAGGGCAACTAACCTCCCTCTCACGTCCACCATTTCCCCCAACACATCCAATCAATATTTTGAGATAGCTATTTTGTTCAACGTAGTTGAAGGTTCTGGAAATTGGGTCTTTGACAATGACAATCTCTTTACATCTCTCAGGGCAAGGGTTGTAAGTTATTCCCTTGGGGCATATAAAGTTTTTATAGAAAGTGTTGTCGCAGAAACTTCCAAAAATGCTCATTCGATTGGAAATTGAAAGGGCTAGTGCCATTTTTAATAGCCAGAAGTGATTGGAGGGCAACTAACCCCCTCTCACGTCCGTCATTTCCCCACACACATCCAATCAAAATTTTGAGATAACAATTTTGTTCAAGGTTATTGAAAGTTCTGGAAATTAGGACTTTGAGGATGACAGCCCCCCCCCCCCCCTCCCTACCCCGCCCTCAGGGCAAGGGTTGTAAGTTATGGCCCTAGGTGCATATCAGGTTTTTATAGAAAGCCTTGTCGTAGAAACTTCAGAAAGGCTCATGCGATTAGAAATTGAACGGGCTAGTGCCTTTTTTAACAGTTAAGGCTAGTTAAGGGCTATTGCCTTTTTTAAATAGTTTTTCCCAAACACACCCAATCATAATTTCGAGATAGCCATTTTGTTGAACGTAGTTGAAAAATCTTGAAATTAGGTCTTAGAGTATGACAACCCCCTCACAGCCCTCAGGGGGCATATAAGGTTGTAATTTATACCCTGGGGGCACATAAGGTGTTTATAGAAAGCGTCGACGTAGAAACACAAAAAGGACTCATTCGAATGGAAATTGAATGGGAGTAGTGATTTATCAATGAGAGGTAGGGGGATTAGGCCAGGTGGGGGATTACTGTATCAATGAAAGGTAGCGGCCAAGTGGGACATTACTATGTTAATCTAAGGTAGCAGACAGATAGGGAATTACTATGTCAATTAAAGAGACAATACAGGTATATGGATGTTTTATGTTTATGGATTTTTATTGTTGTATTCGTATTATGTTTGATGTTTTATTGTATGGGAGTCTGATTGTTATTACAGAGATGTGTTTTTTTATATATGGTTGAATATGTGTGTTACTTTATGATTGATTATACGTATTGCTATATGGTTGATGTTTTATTTAATGTTTTTTTTTGTATGGATGTTTTATTAAATAAATGAAACCCAAAATGAACAGAAATTACAATAAATAACCGAGTCAAACTCAACACGAGCAGAATTTAACATAATTTGCACTTTACTGAAAAAATTACGAATGAATGTGCATTGTCAGTTTAATATACATATACTGATATTTATCAATCGAAATATTAATATTGTTTGATTTATTAAAGTTATAAAAGTAAAAAAAAAATTATTTTTCAGTAAAGTGCAAATTATGTTCTGGCCCTGGGAAGGCATAGGAGTTTTGAGCCCTACTCATGTTAATGTCTGCTCGTTTCAAGTTTGACTCGGCAATTTATTGTAATTTCTGTTCGTTTTGGGTTTCATTTATTTATCGATGCTGATTTGTATTAGTTTCACGCTTGGTAGGTTATTTGATTTTATTTTTGCGCATTTTGGTTTAATTGAGTTCTTTATTTTTCTTTGAAAAACTGATTTTTTGGAAAAAGCTTTTTTAATTAATACCAAAACAGATTGACATTGGGATCTCTCAGTGAATTGTCAGGAAACGTCAAAAGTGAAAATTCTTTATACCCTTTATTGACAGATAGACAAGATGATACGAGGTCAACATATCATTAACAAACCAACATTTCAGTTCAATATTTAAAGGAGAAAATGTTTTGGATCAATTTTTAGATCGTTTAATTGATCGATACGGAAAAATAGGAAAAGGTATTTTATTTTTTAACATAAAACACAGTTTATTCTAAACAAATCATATGCACAAACAGGTTTATACATCCTTAATTTAGAGGTCTGGCTATCTTGTAATGCCTAAGGACTGCTAAAAATGTTTATTTCTAGCATAAAATACAGTTTATGCTAAAGAAATCAGACGCACGAATAGATTAATAGATCCTTAATTTAGAGGTATCGATATCTCATAATTGCTAAGGACTGCTAAAAATGTTTATATCTAGCAAAAAATATAGTTTATTTTAAACAAATGGTCCGCAAAAATAGGTTTATGTATTCTTAATTTAGAGGTCTGGTTATCTCATAATGGCTAATAACTGCTGAAAGTGCTTATTTCTAGCACAAAATACAGCTCGTAATGGCTTAGGACTTCTAAAAACATTTATTTCTAGCATAAAATACAGTTTATTCTAAACAAATCCTAAGCGCAAATGGGTTTATAGATCCCTAATTTAGAGGTCTGGCTATCTCGTAATGGCTAAGGATTCCTAAAAATGTTTATTTTTAGTAAAAAATATAGTTTATTCTAAACATATGACACGCAAAAATGGGTTTATAGATCCTTAATTTAGAGGTCTGGCTATTTTAAAATGGCTAAGAACTGCTAAACATACTTATTTTTAACATAAAATACAGTGTTTTTTAACTAAAGGTATACAGCTGCTACATTAAATCAAAGATGAGCAGAAATGCAAATTAAATATAAGAAAGTTTTTTCCACAAAGGATGTTTTTCAACTAAAAGTAAAGAGCTGCTACATTAAATCAAAGATGAGCAGCAATTAAGTTGAATAATTGTTCAAGCGCAAAATATCATATATTGTTTGGATTTGACACTCTTATTTCTTCCGATTATGGTTTGCTCATCATACTTTATTCATCTTTGCATATTTTTATAATTTTTCCGGACCAAAAGAGTCTGATAAGGGTCAATCTTAAGGGCATTGACCATTATAGGGTTAAAGGTTTGATACTCCCTTTTAAATTTATTTAATTTAAACCCTTTTCAGCTATTATAATGTTTGGTGTGATTGACACAGAATATATTGGACTGATATATTCCTCAACTGTTGTTATTTTCGAAGGGGCTTTCTTATGGCTAGATGAACAACGCCGTGTATTTTATAGCTATAAATGGAACGTCAAATACAATATCTTTAAGTATGATAAAAAAATATGGTGTCCAACATAAAATGTTGTAAATCGAAGCGGCTTTTACGATAAAATCGTAAGACCAGGTAATTAATATGGTTATAAAAAAAACATATACAAGAGGAAATTCAGGAAATATGCAGTTTTTTAGTGAGCAAGCTGTTTATGTTAAGGGAAACGTGCCGACTGATAAGTTCTTGCTAGGAAAATGTGATAAAGACATACAATTATTCAACTTAGAAGACTTCAAATGTGAGAAATACCTGCATTCAGTACATGATCCTGAAGATGAAGTTAAGTATTTCGTTCAATGGGTACCTGAAAAAATACCTGACACGGAAAAATACATCAGATATCCAAAGACCTAAACTTTTGCTCCTTCTATCCAGGAGTGGAAGCAGCCTTTTGTTCTTGGGGGACGATTCTTACCAAAAAAAAGTGGGGGTAGTGTCCTTTTTGTCGACCAAACAAGGCTGTTTTATTGGCGTTTGTCCCCGTTGGTCTCCTATTTAAGAAAAATGGGGTTTTCATATATTAAAATAATGCTTACAAAAACTGTACTTGATCAACTGATAACTGTTTACAAGAAAAATTCAGGTTTCCTGGCTCCACTATTCCCAATCCTGTCGATTACCCAGTCAATGCTGATATCAATGTCACGGTGCTCATTAAAGAGTGCCAAACCAGTGAGTCTAGTTTGCCCCATCTGTGCTCTGAGCCAGGTTTTCAGTTTACGTAAAGTTGAGAAGCTAAGCTCGGCAGATGCCACGCTCATTGGAAGAGATATGAAAACAGTAAGAAGTGATCTGACATATGGATACAGGTCTCAATTCCTTGGTATTTTTTTCCACTGAACAAGGAAAAATATTTCCTTCTCTTTTAATCCAAAGCCATCTACTTTTCCACACATGCGCTTCTGCAAAAACAAGCGTTGTGCTGGTAGACAGCAAGGTTAAGCCAAGAAGTTGACCTTGCATGCTAGAGATCTCTTTGATGGAAGATTGTAGCAAATGATCAATACAATTCATAATATTTGATGGCAGCAGAACGGTTAACCGGAAAGAGTTCAGCGTCTTTCTTGAGAATAGGCTCCTTAAGTCACTTATGACTGAGTCGAGCATAGGTAGAAAAACAGCACGTCGGTAATATTCTTTAGGCGTAGTATAAGGAGGATTATTTCAATGAGCCTGTCTCTTTGTAATCCTTGGATCTTCAACAGACAATTAGATTTCATTTGGCAATTCTTTTACTTGTTCGAATGCTAATGCAAACTTTTCGTCACACGTTTCCCGTTGTTTTTCCAGAATATCTAAAAGATCAGAAACGTGGCCATCGGCACCACCAAAGTCCAAAGTCTTCTTCTGGAATAGCTGACTAAGAGGCAAGGTCACAGCGAAAATTGCTGCGTATACACTGAAGGGTAACCACGAATTCCGAACTATGTAACGCTGTCACAAGCGTCTTTGACTTCGGAGTGGCTACTGATTCACTCCAGTGACTAATGTGTTCCAAAGACTGAATGACGTTCGGAAGTTCAGACCCAAACTGCATGATTGACTCCTGCCGCTCGATCCAATTTGTCTCGTACATTCCCGTGAGCTTAGCTTTCAGAACCTTATTCAAGACGTAATTTCTCTTCGCAGATGCATTAAAAATGCAGAAACTTCTTTTATAATGCCTATGGCATTTCTGATGTTCGAAACAGCTGAGCTTCTTGACAAGAAAAGGTTCAGGGCGTGATTAAAGCAGGGACAACGAGATGCGTTTTTAACTTTTTTCTGAAATTTTACTACAGCACCACAGTTATTTGATACCATCATTGCACGCCTATCCGTCCTGATTCCAACACAGTCAAGTAGATTCAAACCCATTTCTTCCAAGAGGCTTAAAACTAGCTGTCCAATTACTTTTCCGTTGACAGTCGGCTCTTTGTCAGCAGAAGAACTTTCAAAGGTGACATGATGAACGTCAACAAAACATATGAAGTCCTCGCATCTATGGTTATCGGAGGGATAGCAGAGAGCTAAACTTAGTTGCGATGAATGTGACACATCTCTTGTCTCATCGAAAATGATGCCGAAATACCTTGCTGACTTTACTCTCTCAAGAATGACACCTAAGACTTCTTTCGCACAGCACTCTATCAACTGGTTTTGAATTGTTTTGCTGATCAAGGTAGCATTTTTCCTTATATTTTCAGTTGTGCCTTTAATTTACTGTAGACACTTTCAACACGATAATGTAGGGGTTATCGGAAGTTTCCTTCGTTGAAAAGCGGCTTGTAATCAAAGTTTAAGCTGCCATTATCCCGATGAACCCTCAGTGGAATATTCTGCCATCCAAGAAATATATTTGATTCCAGAATCGGCTTAAGCCTCTCTCTTTTTTCTGTTACTTCCTTCATACATCTGTTTCTGTTTAGAATGAGCTATATTTTATGTTAAAAATAAACACTTTTAGCAGAATTTACTTTAGCAGGAAAACACTGTATTTTATGTTAAAACATAAACACATTTAGTAGTTCTTAGCCATTATGAGACGGCCACGCCTCCATGTTAAGGATCTATAAACCCATTTGTGCATACCATCTGTTTAGAATAAGCTATATCTTATGTTAGAAATAAACAATTTTAGCAGTTTTTAGCCATTATAAGATAGCTAGACCTCTAAATTTAGGATGTATAAACCCATTTTTGTGCAAAACTTGCTTAGAATAAACTATATTTTTTTCTAGAAATAAACATTTTTAGCAATCCTTAGCGATTACGAGATAGCCAGACCTCAAAATTAGGGATCTATAAACCCATTTGTGTGTATGATTTGTTTAGAATAAACTGTATTTTATGCTAGAAATAAACA